>JAJOZX010012641.1:0-108865 GCA_023014485.1 Bathynomus jamesi
GCAGGAAACAGAGGGTGGTCGTTGATGGAGCGGAGTCGTGTTTGGGCTAATGTAGCGAGTGGCGTTCCTCAGGGTTCTGTATTGGGCCCTTGCTTTTTCTTATATATTATAACGATTTAGATGTCGGCCTAGTCAGTACAGTTTCAAAGTTTGCGATGACACGAAGCTGGGTGGTAGGGCGATTAATGACGAGATAGAGGTAAAATTCAGGAAGATCTGAATAAAATCGTTGATTGGTCTGTCACATGGCAAATGAGATTTAACGTGGATAAGTGAAAAATTATGCATATAGTTCGCGTAACGGTAATTTTGCGTATAGTATGTCAGGGAAAGATTTAACAAGCGTAGAGCAGGAAAAAGATTTAGGGGTTATAGTCACTGGTGATTTAAAAGTAGCGAAACAAAGTACAGCGGCGGTCAATAAGGCGAACAAAGTGTTAGGTTTTATAGCTCGAAATTTTGAGTACAAATCGCGCGATATTATAGTTCCTCTTTATAAATCATTAGTTAGACCCCATTTGGAGTACGCGGTCCAATTTTGGAATCCGCATATGCGCAAAGATGTACAGTAGACAAAATCGAAAGAGTTCAATGACGAGCAACTAAGATGATTCCGTCTCTTAGGTCAAAGTCGTACGAGGATAGGCTTAAAGAGTTAAAATTGACTACACTCGAGACTAGGAGGTTAAGGGGTGATCTAATCCAGGTTTTCAAAATTATGAATGGGTTTGATAACGTAGATAGAGATAGCTTTTTCCAAATATCTCAATATAATAGGACTAGAAATAACGGGAGTAAGTTGACAAGTAGAAGGTTCGAGACAGCAGTTGCGAAAAACTTTTTTACGCATAGAATAGTAAATAGCTGGAATAGTTTGCCGGTAGAAGTAGTTAGTAGCACGTCTATAAACATGTTTAAGAATCGATTGGACGCGCATGTTGATAGAAAGGGTATAGTTTAAGGTAGAAATCGATCTCATGGTTCCGCAACAACTGTTGAGTGGTTAATGCCTTAAAGCAGGGGGCCTTATCGTGCAGAAGTGTGACCTGATCGACATCCATAACATTGTTTGGGTTTCTTAGAAAAGGAATGACATGCTGGGATAGAATAATATCACGAAAATACTATCCATCCCAACTCTGACCATTTGGCTTCAGCACCCACATGAGCTTCTTTGCAGTGAACAAAACAAACACACCAACACAGTCTGGACTTTTTAATAATTCGCGATAATGTTCATTGTCATCGATTTCATCTGGTGTTGTGGCCCACACTCGATCATTTTGGTAGTTAGGCCGACGTGTTACGTAAACAAAAAATTCATCGGAGACAGCTAAATGCATGAAATCATTCACATCCCAATCTTCAAAGATAATTGGCAAACCACATTCTGTCATCGATGTTAAGTTGAGTTTTTCTTGGCTTTGGAAGTTCATGCCAAGGCTTTAAACCTTGCCTATTACGGTACAGTCGAATGATCTCACCTCTAACGATCTTTCCTCTCAACACTTCGATCTCTCTAGAAAGTTTAGCACAGCCGTTTTTCCGCTTTCGCGTTCCGCTTTCAATGATATCCTTTGTTTCCTGAGAGAGTGGCAAATTTGGGCGCCCACATTTGGTTGTATCCATTTCACATTCATTCATTCCAATTTCTTTTGACGAAGTCCTCACTTCTTCGCAACTTTTTGGCAACCCATGAACATGTTATAAAGGTGGCTCCAGCATCACGAGCTTCCCGAAATGTTATTGCTCGTATGCGATCTATCACACGCGTACTCTCCGAATCACCAATTAATTGAGAAGCCATTGTATTATCACTTTATCAGCTAGAGTAATTTTAATACCTGCAATAAATAAAGAATTTTATATATTTTTATAATCACTAAAAACTATTTCGATATAAGTAAACATGTAAGCTGCAAATGAACCCCTTATATTTATATACTGTATCGTACGTATGTGCGTAAATGTGTACTTTGTTGTTGGGTTTTATTTTTGGGTTTTGGGTTAGGTTAACCAATTTGGCTGAGTAAAGATCCTCAAATGTTGCATTTGAGACCCTTATATCAAGCCTTGTCTGTTTTATGCCTATATGTGAAATAGGATTTAGAATGTGTTGGCTTATATGTTAAATAGGACTTAAAATAGGTTGTGCCTATATGTCAAATAGGACTTGGAATAGGTTGCGCCTATGTGTGAAATAGGACTTAAAATAGGTTGCGCCTATATGTCAAATAGGACTTGGAACAGGGTTACGCCTATATGTCAAATAGGACTTAGGGTTACGCCCATATTTGAAATAGGACTTAAACTAGGGTTACGCCTATATGTCAAATAGGACTTGGAATAGGTTGCGCCTACGTGTGAAATAGGACTTAGAATAGAGTTACGCCTATATGTGAAATAGGACTTAAAATAGGTTGCGCCTATATGTCAAATAGGACTTGGAACAGGGTTACGCCTATATGTCAAATAGGACTTAGGGTTACGCCCATATTTGAAATAGGACTTAAACTAGGGTTACGCCTATATGTCAAATAGGACTTGGAATAGGTTGCGCCTACGTGTGAAATAGGACTTAAAATAGGTTGCGCCTATATGTCAAATAGGACTTGGAACAGGGTTACGCCTATATGTGAAATAGGACTTAGAATAGGGTTACGCCTATATGTGAAATAGGACTTAAAATAGGGTTACGCCTATATGTCACATAGGACTTAGAATAGGTTACGCCTATATGTCAAATAGGACTTAGAATGTGTGTGTTAGGTGGGTGTAGGTTTGAATTCGTGCAATTGCTTTAGGTCTTTGTGATGTTACAGTTCCGAGTTGAATTTTTTGTGATGTTACAGTTCTGAGTTTAATTTTGCGATGTTAATGAGTCGTATGAGTAAGTTAAATTGCTGAAATAAATTTTATAACCTACACCACAGGTTGAATTATAAATTTAGTGTTTTTAGTTAGGATAGGCCTTGAGTGTAAAGAGTAGGGCCTACTTTGTGAGGTAGGCTTCTTGTATATTTAATTGAAAATTGTAGTATTTGAAGTAGGCATTTAGTGTATGAGTATGTTAGGCCTATTAGTTAAGGTAAAGTAAAGTGGGCCTACTAAATAGGATTATGTGTTGGGCCTACCAAATAGGCTTATGTTGAGTCTTCTTCTTTACAGGACCTAAAATGAGTTAAGCCTGTTAAATCAACAAGGCTTTGTTTTGCGTTAAAGAGTAGGACCTATTAAATAGGCTTAATGTTGTGGGCCTATTTTTATAGGACCTAAAACGAGTTATGCCTGTTAAATGAACAAGCCTTTGTTTTCGGTTAGTGTAAAGGTAAAAGGATCGGTTCCCCAGTTACATAGGCCACCATATGAAAAACTATAGTGGGGTTATGGTTGAAATTGGGGTTAGGCCTAATGAGCTAAGCCTAGCCACTGTGTGTGTCATTGTAAATTTTAGAGGGGTTCGTTCCCCATATACGGGTCACCATTGTGAAAAAACGATATAGGGCTATGGGTTGATTGCCTGATACCCTCATCCGTTGGAAATTTCCAGCAGACTTCAGTGGAGAGTTAACGACAAAAGCCCTATGTTCTTTCATTAGAGAGTTATGTATGTGTAGGTCTTTAAAGAACATCTTTATGTTTAATTGTCTACGGTAACTCTAGCGTTGGGATTTTAGATGCCTATATGTGAACGAAAGAAAGTGTCCCACCTTATTTTCGTTGGGCCTCGCTTCTGTTTCGATGTAGGGCCGTGGTCTTCTTCGATGTATGGCCGTTACGATGGAGCCTACACTGCGAGTTGACACTTTGTAACTAATATAGGCAGTCACTAATTAAACACCTGAAGGTATAGGCCTATCCTTTTTATAGTTATTAGGTTTTATATTAAAAGGAATTCACTCAGAACTTTAGTGAAGACGAAGCACATCTTCCCTGTTTAAAGCATTCGCTGTAACATAAAGAGCTCCGAGCGAGCGCCGCTATAACATAATCTTTGTATTTTAGTATAAATTGCTGATTTGGCAAAGGTCATTGACTCGTTTCTCGATGTAATTCTCATGAGTTGGCAATGGAAAAGTTTGAACACGAGACCATAATTTGGTTTCTGTTGTTATGCAGGCCTGAAGCCTACATATGGGTTCTATGTACGTATGTATGTCAATTATTTCATTCCCAATAGGCTATGTCGCTAATCCCGAGGCAATTTTGTAGATATTTAATTCAATTAATCAATAATTTATATTTAATTATGAAATAAAGGTATCACATACGATACCATGTTGTAAGCGCGTATAGTTTTTCCATAATGGTGTTGAACACAGACTACGGCGCACAGTTGAGCGTATTGTAGAATTTGCCCTTCATGACCGCGACGAACGTGAAGTCAGGACGATGCTGTCTTTTGGATTTGGGTCAGATGACGGAGATGTAGATGATTTTTGGGTAGTAATACCTTTCAGACGTTTGGCAGCTGAAGATATAGAGTATATATTAGGCCGTATAATGCAGGGCTCTCAAAGTAGTATAGCCTTCAATATGGACAACTTCACGGTAAATATTGACCGTGTATACAATGTTACGGGTCATAGCGCTACACTTTATACTCTTAATTTCAATTCTCAAGCTATTTTTAGACGGCATATAAACGTCGATCGTGGTTGCGGCTTTATAGCAGTGGTCTTAGCTCGTATGTTTACTGTACTAAATACACGGACTCAAAAAATTTGGTTGCCTACGGTAGTGGAGCGTGCCCGTAAACTAGCTGTAGACTGTAAACTTGAGTTTGACTGTGCTATGGGTCCTGAAGAACTGAGAATGGTAGAACAGGAAATGAATGTTCGTATAGCTGTATTTGGACTGGATGATCGTCGTAGAACTGTGTGTTTTTAAAGGCAGTGTGAGAGATCGTACAAGGCCCTTACTTATTTTAGGACTGTCAGGGACAACGTATCTCTCCATCCGTAATATAAGGGATCTTTACGCGAGTTATGATAAAAGTCGGAAATATGAACGACATCATGATTTGTGTAAGGGATGTATCGAGTTTGGGGATGATATCGTGAAACATTGTAAAGATTACCACATGGTATGTGAACAGTGTAAAAGCTCCAAATGTGAAAGCCATGTAGATGAAGCTGAGAAGAGGGATTGTAATGTGTGCAGACGCACATTTTTCAATAATATCTGTTTTGAGCTCCATAAATCTATTGGTACGTGCAGGAAAATGAGAATCTGTGAATGTGGTATGTTTCACATGATGGATAATTGGGGGAATTCACCCATAACTATGATGAAATTCACTTTCCTACATGCCATGAGAAATATAAGGCGGGTGGGGTAAAGCATGTATGTTATATGAAAGATGCTAAGCCTAAAAACAGCCCTTGCATAACTGTGTACTACGATATAGAAACATACACGAACGCTGAAACCAAAGAGGTTATTCCACATTTACTTGTAAGCCAGACTGTATGTGATGAGTGTATGGAGATCGAGTGTAATGAGTGTCACAAATGCGGTAAATGGACAAAAGTTTTTAAAACGAGTGCCCACGATAGCCCTGTGAAACTCTTTGTGTCCTATATTGTCAAGTTAGCGGACAAGTTCAAAAAAATGACTGTGTATATTTTCGCCCATAACGGGGCAAAATTTGATACACAGTTCCTTCATAAGGAGTTGCTTGAGCATGAGTCATCTGAGATATTTACAGGTGATCCCTTGAAAAGAGGCAACAAACTAATACAGATGCAAATAAGAGGTAATGTACAATTTAAAGACATTTTATTATTCACACCTTGTAAATTAGCAAAGCTACCCAAGATAATGGGCATAGCCGCTGAAGTTTCAAAAGGATATTTCCCTTACATATTCCTCACTAGCGAAACTTTAAATTACGTAGAACTACCTCCACCCAAACATTACTTTAACTCTGAATGTATGAGTACAGATGAACGTGAAGATTTTAACCGATACTACAACAGTTTTTATGAATCTAATCCTTATAATATAGCTGATGAATGTGAGCGTTATTGCGTGAATGATGTGCGCGTGCTGAGAGTATGTTTTAAGGCCTTTAGAAGGATGTACATAGGCCGTTTCAAATGCGATCCTTTGCAAGTCGCAACCGCCATCGCCTCATTATGTTTTACGGTGTTCAAGAATAACTTCATGCCTACAGACACCTTAGCCATTATTCACAGAAACAATCCCCGCAGTTATGGGCACAAGGCTATTAACTGGCTCATACACCTACAACAACAGACAGATGTATACATAAAGCATGCCCGCAACACGGGTGAAGTACCCATTAAGGTTAATGGCCGTGTCTTTTGGGTTGATGGTCTAAGTGAAAACCGTGTCATTGGTGAGAAGACTGTGTACTCCTTTAACGGTTGCTGGTGGCACGGATGCCCCCGTCCTGAGTGTGGAATCGCAGGAGATATCCACGGTAGATCTCCTGCCGACTGTCTTGCGTGGACCCGCACCCGCATCCCAGTTCACTCACAATGTCTTGTGGGAACATGAGTATGATGCACAGATGGAGGCAGACGGACAGTTCCGTGAATAAATAAACACGATCAAGCGCTCAATGGTGCTGGATCCTCTCAAATGCGGTGACAGCTTGTTCGGAGGTCGTACAAATCCCTTTAAGCTATACTTTCCGCCTACGGAGGGTGTGAAACTCCATTACTACGATTTCTGTTCTTTATGCCCCTACGTGATGAAGAACAATCCGTACCCCGTAAGTGCGCCTGAGAAACTGGTGAGGGCCTGACCTACCCACCATCAACGAGTTCTCAAGAAATTTGAACGGGTACTATTTCGGCCTTTCTTTCGTAGACCTTCTCCCCCTTCGCAATTTATGGATGCCGATCTTACCCGTCGTTATCGACCGCAAGCTCATGTTTCCCTTGTGCGTGAAGTGCACAGACGAGAACAATGGTGATTGTGACCATACAACTCACCAGCGTAAGATTAGAGGTGTATATACAATCATTTGAATTTCATAAATTTTGAGACTTAGACACGTTAGAGAAGACTGTACTGTAACTGTAGTAACTGTACACACATTACATTACACAAGTTAAATTAAGTTAACACTGTGACTGTACACAACTTGAAGTCACTGTACAACTCAACCCCTCTAGCCTCTACAAGTGTACGCCTCTGGCTTTGTCAACAAGTTCAGTCGTCCTCCTCCAGTAACTGAGCCAAATCCAGTTTTAATAAGTCCATGTTCCCCTTCATGAACACGAGACGTTCGAAGTTGTCAGAGGTCAGGCTGGCCCTTTTGGGCTTCATTATATCTGACACCTGGGAGAACAGTCTCTCCACGGCCGCAGAGCTGGGGATGGCCGTGTTATACTGCCTGCCAGCCAATTGGCGGCCAGTGACAGCAGCGTCACAGCACTAGCGGGCTTGGCCAGTGGCCACGTGGGAAATTTGCGGAAAGATTTGCGTTTGCGGGCTTAGTTCCGCAACGCAAATTCACTAATTTGCGATGACTTTGCCGCAAACGCAAATCCGCAAACGAAAAACATACTTCCGCAATTGCGGAATTTGCGGTTTGCGGAAGTGTTTGCGGAAGTGCCCAGCTCTGATATATACCTTCAACATAATCTTTGATGTGTCTATTGCTAACTTATTTATTACACGTATTTGTAAATATACAGGGCGTCCCAAAAAAATGTATACACACTTTAACAGCTGATAGCTCAATTGATGTTTCTTTCTTTCCAAGTTAAACCCATTAGAATTAATAATGGCAGTCAGACTAAGCTTTGAACAAAGGAAATTCATTCTAAAATGCTACTGGAAGTGTGAAAACGCAGTTGAAGTGCAAAGACAGTTTAGGAGGGAGTTTCAAACAGATCCACCACGCGACTTACCATCACTCGAATTAGAGATAAGTTTGAAGCCGATGGAACTGTTCAGAATGTCCACAAGAAGCGTTCCGGAAGACCACGGACATCGACAAGCCCCACAAAGCAAGAAAGAGTACTGGAAACGTATCACCAAAGTCCAAGAAAATCTGTGCGGCAAGCGAGTCGTGAGGTAGGAATTTCAGAATCGTCTGTCCAACGCATTTTGAAGCGCTGTCAATGGAAAAGTTACATTCCAAGATTAGTCCATGCTATTAATGAAGATGATCCGGACCGAAGAGTGGAGTATTGCGAGTGGTACTTGGCACGATGTGGATGTGGATTGGACGAAGGGGTTTCGTAGAATACCCTCCGCGTTCACCAGACCTCACACCACTAGACTTTTTTTTATGGGGATACTTAAAAGACAAAGTCTACGCTATAAAACCTGCAACAGTCGCTGAATTGAGAGCAGCCATTGAACGAGAATGCACACAAATACCAAACGAAATGTTTCGTGATGTTTGCGATTCCATTGCTTCGCGTTATCAGCAGTGCCTGGACCAGAACGGACGTCAGTTTGAAAACAGGCGTTGACAAAACAATTAAATAATGTCTGTAGATTCTATTACATTTTGAAAATGAAATGTATTTTAATAAACACTGCCTTTATAATTATTTAAAGTGTGTATACATATTTTTGGGACGCCCTGTATATACACCTTGAATATTTCGTTTATTAAATAAATCATGTTTCATTTAACGTTTCACTTTCTCCTTTGTGTGTGTTTGTGTGTGTGTGTGTATGTGTGTGTGTGTGTGTCTGTACACAGGTGAAAGTTCTAAGCTCCGCCCACTGTAAGACCAGCAACGTGAGTCATGCTACTACCTGGGCTTCCCTGCGTGCTCAGTTGATCGCAGTAAGCCCTGGGCATCAGACGTGTATTCTGCCGCGTAGACAGAAAATAGTAATGGCTACCTTTAATATTGCTGGTTCAACGTTTATAAAATGGTATTCTGCAAAGTGTCAAGATGAGATGGATACTGAAAAACTCCCTATTCCCTCCTCTTTTGCCTCTTTTAAGACTACATTGAATCGTGCGAAGGAGCAAGATGTACAAATACTCTATGGCTATTCTGATGAGAGCGTTGTAGGCTTTCGTAGCACAGACGATGTATTGAAGTATGTTATAGACCTAAACTTTATAAAGGCTCACATATACCGTGAAGTAAAAGAAACAACACGCGCAGAAGAGAAACAACGGGTATGGATAGTGAGTCTTGTTTATGGGTGTGACAAGCGATATTATGTCATGTTACACCATACCGAATACACGTACCCTGCGACTGAGAATGTAAATCTTGTCATCATGGAGAATCTTAAGTATTTTTATCACTATATTAATGTACAGTATATCATGACGAGGTTTGTAGTGAGGTTGTGGCTAATGCCCTCTGTGAGTTTTTAACAGACTTTAGAGACGAGTATCGCTTGTTAAACAAAAAGGAAAAATATGGGCATATGTTCCTCTCAAATAGTGCGCCGGAGTGTGAAGACGTTTAGTTTGTGGAAATGGCGAGTGGTAAAACATTAAAACCGTTATAAAATGTGTTTAGTTCGTGAAAATTACCCTGAAGGAAAATGCCTGGTACGTATTCGGGGAAGTGGGAATGATAAAACATTAAAACCGAAATTAATTCTTGTATCGGAAAATTTCTCAAAACACCTGCCCAATATAATGGGATACAACGATTCATGTTGGATCAGCGCCGTACACGTTTCATTAGATTATGGTGTGACTCACTCCTCCCGTCGAACCGTCGCATTGCATGTGCTTCATAGTTATCTCAGAGCTTGAGCCGAGTGGACGTGCGCTACTCGAATACGATGGAATTTTCTTTGAGCAGCATTCTCAACGCCGTGGACGTGTCCGTGACGAAGTCGTTGCGCGTGTTCAGACGTAAATCCGGTATCGTTAACTATGTACTGGAAACGGATTGTAGACAAACAAACAAACGGAATGTTGTTTATTTAAGTGTCGATGAGATGAATAGAATCCTCGTGATAGTTAAGAAGTGGAGTGAAGATCGCTATAAAATTCCTACAGGTGTAGGTACAAGAAGAGAGCAGATTAGTGACACCCCCTCATACGCCGTTGTATGTACGTTGTGTATAAATAACGGTCGGCCATGCATTGATATACGGTTGGTGTGGAACAGCGCTGTCCAACTTGCGGCCCGCGGAATGGACGTTTGCCAAATTTAATTTCTGAATTTTCTTCCCTATTTGGTCAGTTCTAGTAGGGAGAACAACATTCAGCGGGTTCCTAAGTCGTATTAACCAACAGTGTATGATTATAGGCAACATCTTGGCCGCGCTTTATAGAAGTTGGACAGCACTGGTGTGGAAGAATGCTTCTGATAATAACGCTCTTGTCCCTACGCGAAACCGTTTCACCCTCGACAGAATGTTTGAAATCGTAGGATTCCACAAGCTGAAGCCTGTATTAGACGCACGTGTTACAGATATGCTTTATTTTGATAAGGTTCTTGCATACGCATACATCGCTCTGCTCGATGGGTTTACCGAGTGTAGGGTTGAACAAGGTGAGAATGGTCTAGAGCTGGACGTTTATTTAAAAAGTTTGGACTCTTTGAAATATCATGAACTTTGGTACAAAGTACTTGATCGGTACAGGGCTGATCTCACCTACATCGTTCACCCTGAAGAACTATTTCTTTACATTACGAGCAGCTGTCGTAACGACTTTGAAGATTATTTCAACTGTCGCTCTGCAGTGTGAAGAAGAGTTCACGATTGAAAAGCTTGGGTCGGTAGAAATAAACCCTAGATTGGAAAGGCGTGTTTATAAACTTGTGTTTAATAATGTGGCTAACGATGAACTCTTTGTGCGTGCTTTTGATTGTATTCTAGACGTATTTAAAGATAACTCACCAACCGGTTGTAAAGTGGGAACAAAAATAGTACTGAACGATATGAAGGCCCTTTATATAGGGTATAGGTATCCCTATACCTTAAGCGGTGAAATATTATTAAACCGCGTATACTGTGTAATGTAATGCAGAGCAATAACGATGTAATTGTAGACTCGATTAAGTGCGAGTTTAGTGTTTTGAAAAAAGTGAAATGTATTTATATATTTAACATAATTGTGTATCGATATATATTTCGCCTGTACTGTTATATTGATGGCTATACGTTTTGTATTTCTTATTTTTATTTTGTGCGGTAGAAGATAAAGTGTATGCATTTATTTATTTAACATAATTTTGTGTATATATATATATATATATATATATACAGGGCGTCCCAAGAAAACGTATACACACTTTAAATACTTATAAAGGCAGTGTTTATTAAAATACATTTCATTTTCAAAATGTAATAGAATCTACAGACATTATTTAATTGTTTTGTCAACGCCTGTTTTCAAACTGACGTCCGTTCTGGTCCAGGCACTGCTGATAACGCGAAGCAATGGAATCGCAAACATCACGAAACATTTCGTTTGGTATTTGTGTGCATTCTCGTTCAATGGCTGCTCTCAATTCAGCGACTGTTGCAGGTTTTATAGCGTAGACTTTGTCTTTTAAGTATCCCCATAAAAAAAAGTCTAGTGGTGTGAGGTCTGGTGAACGCGGAGGGTATTCTACGAAACCCCTTCGTCCAATCCACATCCACATCGTGCCAAGTACCACTCGCAATACTCCACTCTTCGGTCCGGATCATCTTCATTAATAGCATGGACTAATCTTGGAATGTAACTTTTCCATTGACAGCGCTTCAAAATGCGTTGGACAGACGATTCTGAAATTCCTACCTCACGACTCGCTTGCCGCACAGATTTTCTTGGACTTTGGTGATACGTTTCCAGTACTCTTTCTTGCTTTGTGGGGCTTGTCGATGTCCGTGGTCTTCCGGAACGCTTCTTGTGGACATTCTGAACAGTTCCATCGGCTTCAAACTTATCTCTAATTCGAGTGATGGTAAGTCGCGTTGGTGGATCTGTTTGAAACTCCCTCCTAAACTGTCTTTGCACTTCAACTGCGTTTTCACACTTCCAGTAGCATTTTAGAATGAATTTCCTTTGTTCAAAGCTTAGTCCGACTGCCATTATTAATTCTAATGGGTTTAACTTGGAAAGAAAGAAACATCAATTGAGCTATCAGCTGTTAAAGTGTGTATACATTTTTTTGGGACGCCCTGTATATATTTCTCTTGTACTGCTATATTGATGGCTATACGTTTTGTATTTCTTATTTTTGATTTTGTGCGGTAGAAGATAAAGTGTATGTATTTATTTATTTAACATAATTGTGTGTGTGTGTATTTCTGCTATATTGATGGTTATATTATTCCTTATTTTTTATTTTTTGTTTTTTCATCATTCCAATGTATTTGTTTTCTATATATTTACAATATTTAATAAACAGAATGATGTAATGTTGTTTTATTTAATTCTTTTGGTTGTAAACAATTATACCAAGTGGCTGGTTACGCCTTCTAAACCTACTAACTGATTTCTAAGCCAACTGCTAAGAATTAATTAAATAAATGGTACAATCTGGCAACTCAACCTAATAATGTATACCTGAATAATTAAAAACAGTCTTTGGCAACTCGTGTGAAATAAAATAAATGGTGATATCTAGCAACTCACCCTAATAATGTATACCTGAACAATTGAAATAAAAAGTGGTATCTGACAACTCAACCTGTACAAGCTATTTACGCCTTCTAAGCCAACTGATGGATTAAGCCAACTGGCTGATTAGGGGCCTATAAGATAACGGAGGGGCGGCTGAAGTGTTAATATGCACTTGGCTCCTGCCAGGTGAACACCTCTCTTCCTTTCTCTCCTTCTCCTGTCTTTCTCTTGGGGGATAACGCCGCCTCCAAGTTTCATGACCCCTTGTTGCACCTGCAGCATTCCCCCACCCCCTTCACTGCATACCCCACCCCTTCATCGCATACCCCACCCCTTTGCAACATACCCACCCCTTTGCAACATTGATCATTATCTCTTGCAACATTACAACATTCCTGCACTCTTCCATTTTGCGGTCATACTACTGCCTTGCAATCGCTTCTTTTTTCCTTCTGGGTTTGCATTATATAACATTAGTTAACCTTGGTTTTGCTTCCGCCCGAATTGTTCATTCTGACGAAGGTCAAGCTTGTCACTCCACCCTAGACCTACAGTTTAACGTGAATTCCGAATCACACCTCACCACCAGCCCTGCGTTTTACTAGGCTACTCAGGGTACCCATTTATCGGTACTTGTAGGTTATCTCCCCCCTACCAATTTTGACAGAATATTTTCGTCAAAACTAACGAAAATATCACGACTTAACCTAACCAGTTATCAAGGGCGTACAGTTGACTGTTAGTAAATAGTAAATACTATTCCAAAAACAATGTTATAATTAATAATTATATAGATCAACTGTACACCCTTGATAATTGGTTTGGTTAAGTCGTGATATTTTCGTTAGTTTTAAAAATATTCTGTCAAAATTGGTTGGGGGGAGATAACCTACAAGTACCCATTTATCACCAACCAACTTTTTTTTATTGTATGGAAGGATGAACAGCTGGGTCTTGCTGCGCGCTGCCTGCTGTGTCACTGGGTCTCGATCGCGGGGACGATGAATTCGTAGTCAACGACGCTAACCACTACACCACCGAGGCGCATATATATATATATATATTTGTGTGTGTGTGTGTGTGTGTGTGTGTGTATAAGTACATAAGCCGAATTAAGTTACAATATACGATTTAAATGAAATGGCCGTCACATAAACTGTATACTGTGTAGAGAAAGGCCACCTCATTATATAGTCCATGATGACCGTTTCCGTTCGGTGTCCTTTATTCACAGGTTTGACTGTAAGTACATTTGCCATCTTATGTGAAAACAAATGGCTTTTAACCAAGAAATTCTACTGTACATACAAATTTTCAAACTTTTCAAATTCCAGTAATGTATAAACATTATTCTTAACATTGACATTTAGGACTACCCTTTCTATTAACTAAAATCAACAATATTAATAATGCTTACAAATTATATTAGTTAAAATTTACAATCATTTTAGAGGGAAATAAATCACTGAACTTAATTGTAACTATATTTAGTTTAAAAGTTTTTGCTTAAAGTGTGTGTCTATATATGTATATATTAAACCCTCATTATTCACGGTTAAATTTATGTATACCGATTCACTGTTCACGGTATCAAGTTTCGCCTTTTCACTGCTCATGTCAACCACATCTACACAGCTGTTTGCTGTAGCAGGGTGTTGCGAGAATGGTCCATACCCACTATTATCATAATTATCTGTTTTTGTTTATTATCATAATGTAGTCACCATTATTCTCCATTGATGATCCTACAGAGGAATCATCATTCTAATTTCCCCTCCAAATTCATCATCATCACCACTATCATCGTCATCATTAGCATTAAGGTAAGTTAAGGAGAGCCATTTATTTAACTATTATGCATTTATTTTACAGTATTTATTTGCATTTCATATATTGTTTTAATTGATTAATTTTCTTCACAGGTACATTTGTTATTTAATTTTATTTATGGTACATTAATATTTAATATAATGTAATATTATAGTACAAAATTTCTGAACTCGGTACACCAATCCTTTTTTTCTCATTGGCCCAAGGTTTCACTATTCACGGTAGTTTTGAGGAACCCATCCCCGTGAATAACGACGGCCTACTGTATAACGTCTTTTTGCGTTTTTTTCTTCTTTTAACTGTATCCACGCAAAACCCGTTTTACATGGAAAACAAATACAGGGTGTACATAAAGTCAGGATCTATTTTTGTGAAGCACTTGGAAATTATATGGAATTCAATCATAAAATGATAAAGTGGTAACATTTATTAAATAATTAAGAGTAGGATTCGACGTGACGCCCATCAGTATCCCTGCACAGCTAAAATCGTTCCGCAGCATTTCTAAACACATTCTGGAGCATTTGCGGGGTTATGTTATCTGCAGCAGTTCGTATACGTGTACGTAAGTTTTCAAGACTCGTAATCTTCGTCTGATAGACGTGCGATTTGATAAAGCCCCATGCAAAGAAATCTAAAGGGGTTAAATCTGGTGATCTCGCTGGCCAAGGTCTGTTGCTTCCGCGTCCGATCCAGCGATTTGGAAAACGTCCATTTAGATAATCCTGAACAATTTTGGCATAGTGACAAGGAGCACCATCATGTTGATAGACGACGGGGATAGGATTGTTAGTACCGTCGTCTATCAACATGATGGTGCTCCTTGTCACTATGCCAAAATTGTTCAGGATTATCTAAATGGACGTTTTTCAAATCGCTGGATCGGACGCGGAAGCAACAGACCTTGGCCAGCGAGATCACCAGATTTAACCCCTTTAGATTTCTTTGCATGGGGCTTTATCAAATCGCACGTCTATCAGACGAAGATTACGAGTCTTGAAAACTTACGTACACGTATACGAACTGCTGCAGATAACATAACCCAGCAAATGCAACAGAACGTGTTTAGAAATGCTGCGGAACGATTTGAGCTGTGCAGGGATACTGATGGGCGTCACTCGAATCCTACTCTTAATTATTTAATAAATGTTACCACTTTATCATTTTATGATTGAATTCCATATAATTTCCAAGTGCTTCATAAAAATAGATCCTGACTTTATGTACACCCTGTATTTCAATTTTAAAACTTAGAAATATAGATAGGTTTCTTGAACTTTGCCAAGGATGCCATATATAACTACATTTTACATACATACAATTAAAGACATTTTGATTGTATTTCAATATTAAAACTTAGAAATATAGATAGGTTTCTTGAACTTTGCCAAGGATGCCATGTCTGCCTGGACATGAGCTCCCTACTGGCCACCTGGCCACTGATATACGCCTCCCTCCTCTCTTGTGAGTAAACATGTTGTGCTGCTTCAGTTGTCATACTTACACACCTCTCTACTGACTGTGTGTGTGACGGCCATGCAGGAACTTCCATTGGTCTATCCAGAAACTCCTTGGTTGCAGCAGTGGTGAGGGAGCAGGTCAGAGAAGGCTCAGTCACGCCAGAGTTCCAGTCAATAAGCTCCGAGAGTTAGGTGGCATCTGGGTTGATATCAGGAGTCTTCTTGGGTCTGACACTGCAGTCTCCTGCCTGTGTGTCCTCATCTCCTTCACCTTTGATTTCCAGTATCCACTTCACTGCCTCCCTCCTCTCATCCTCCACCTCACTGCACAGCATGGCCTGGAGCACAGCCCCAGAGTGTGCATACCAGGCTGATCTCTTCACTGTAGCATCACTATCCTATCACCTCCTTCTTCTGACTTCTAAGCAGCTCCATCTGGTACAGCACGTGCCTGGGACCCTCCACCCAGCTGTGATTTAACTTGTTGTTGAACCAGTTTGGCATGTAGACTCCCACTATGAATTCCACAATTATCCTCAGATTCTTCAGGTTCCTACCCTTCAGCCCATGTTTGGAAATCCACAATCTGCAGAATCTTAGAGCCGTGGTGAGCCACCTACTGTGACAGACTGGCCCAATCTCCAGGAGAGCTAGACTCTGAGGTACCTCTCCCGATCTGATGGCAGTGATGATTCTGTAGCCATATGATTGGTCTGTGCTGAAGTCCTTGACTACCTCCTGACTGAGATGGGGTAGAGGAGGACCAACAGTGATCCTCGTGAAGTTTGGGTTGATCTCCAGCTCAGTGGCAGTGTCTAACATCTTCCCTAGGGGCTCAGACCACTTGTTGTTGCTCAATGTCTTGCCATCTAGTGCAGTCACCAGGTGTCTCTGAGACTCAGCTCCCCAGTGTGCAAGTCACAGACAATCCACACCAACCTCCTGCTAAGATTGGCCTCCACATAATGCATTACTCCTCCCTTCCAGCCAGTATTCACATTCGTACTGTCACCTCCTACGGTCAAAAGGGTCTGGTCTGCTCCTCTCTCTCTCTTAGCCAGTTCACCAGATCAGGGCTTCTCAAACTTTTTTCACTTGCGACCCCTTTGGATCAGACAAATTTTTTCGCGACCCTTCACTCAATGTCATAAAAGCAATAGGTACTAACACTGTATATTTATGAAAAAAATAATATTTTCAAATGTTTCTGCGACCCCCAATAATATTTACGTGACCCCCTGAGGGGTCGCGACCCCTAGTTTGAGAAGCGTGGCACCAGATAATCAGCAATGAACTCAGCATGACTTCTCTCCTCCGCACCTTCCTCTGGTACAAAATGCCACAAATATTTCCCACCTGGTTCATTGCACACTGTGTAGTGTTCTTCCTTAATGAGGCCAGGAAACTGCCTGTCACTGCCCTCAGCGTCCATCATCACTTTGATGTCATCTTTTTTCCCATCAAAGAAGATACAGGTGGTGCCATTTTCCCTAATCTCCTCATCAAACTTTCTTGACAAGCTCCTTAGTCAGTCTCTCCTGAGCCCTCCTCACCTTGTTGTGGTCAATCACCAGTGCTGTGTCAAACTCTGTGATAAGACAAGCATCAATCCAGGCAGCAGTGGCAATCTCTGCACTCTCTCTCAGCCCAGTGTGATGTCTCAAGCTAGCCAGAGCTATGTTGGTGATATCTTCAGTGTTGTATTTCTTCTTCTTAGCCACAGGCAAGGAAGAAGTTGTCGCAGCCTCTGGTATGAAGTCTTCGTCCTCCTCTCTCCTCCCTGCCTCCTCCAGTATATCTACAGCCTCCTCCAACTCCATCTCTAGCAGTGACTCCTCCCTCAACTCCTCTTCTTTCTTGGCTGACTCCTCTGCCTTCCTCCTCTTCTCCTCGGCCTTCCTTCTATACTCCTGTCTCTGCAGCTCTTCTTCTTGTCTCCTGGTCTCAGGGTGATCAGCTAGACCCATCTGGTGTGCCCCCACACTGCCCACCTTTTCTCTCTGACCTTTAATGAAGGCAAGCTCCTGCACTGGTATCTTCTGCTCGCTCCTGCAGCTGCTCTCATTGTGAACCTCACTGTTGCAGAGAGGGTTGCAGCCAAGTTCACTGCAGCTCCTGATCACACAGTGACAGGTGAGGATGTCCACCAATTTGTCGTTTCATCATGAACCTATCTTTGACCTCTAGCTTCACATTGCCAATGGACACCTTCACTGCCTCATCCAACAGTGCCTTCACTGTAGCCCTGATCCTGACCTCAGTGTTGATTACAGGTCCTGTGAATAGAGCGTTGGCCTTTCTCCACTGAGCCAGTAGCCCTGGAACAATGCCGTTGTTAATCAGGTCATTAACTGGGTAATTCCTACTGTCTTCCTCACTCATCTCTCTCCTCAACAAACCATACCTCAGCAGATCTCTGGCTGTGGGCAGCTCAGCAGGGGGAAGCTCCCTCCCAGTCCCCACCAAATGACTTAGGTGACAACGTGATTTGCTTCGGGTTCTGATTTCTTTCTGACTCATTCTGTGACTTGTGAACAAAAGAAATGTCATTGAAATTTGGATAGGCCTACTGATTATGATTACATAAAATTAAGTTAATTGAAATTCTTAATATCTTCCTATAAGCTCAAATAAAAGGTTGTGTTATTATAGGTACAAGACTTAATTATTCAAAGTAATGACAATTTCACATATCTATCATATCAAAATATAGAGAAAGTTTGGGTCACACATAACATTTCGAATAATTTGAATTACACAATATTTACATTACGAAGTAATCAAAATTGTCAAAAAGGAGGGTAAATACGCATTCACAATCAAAACCCCAGCATTTGTGACTATGTGAAACTTAGAAACCAAACTGCACACCAAAAATAACCAAAGTTGACCACACATATCAATGGCACCTTGATATACGATGCTACAGTCATATTTAGGTTATATTTCAAACCTTTATGGTCAAATATAAACGGTAGATGGCTTTTTTAAACAACACTAAAGATATTTCTAAGTTTGCTAGATAATATGACATCATTTGAGCATTAGTAGTTTTTGAATTGTTGACTTTACTAAAATTGACACACCCTACCCGGATACGCACTGGTTCGGGATATTTGTTTGAAATAGAGAATGGATCTATTGTTATGTATCTTTAGCACTACAATTATGGCTCGACCCCGTAATTATGGGGTCTATAAAGCAGTTACGTGTACCACGATTTGTGTGGAACCCACAACGTTATCAAAGTTTTTTTCTAAAATGTGTACGGACTTCATTGCCTGTACTTTATTTCATTTCTAACTCGTGGGAACAGCTATTCAGATTTCTTAAAAAAAAGCTGGATTTGTGTGAATATGAGGGTAATGATAGCGTCGTGTTTAGCGAGGTAGTTAGTAGATTCCCTCGTTTAAATGAGTAGACACGCGCATTGTATGAAATGAGAATACCTGTGTATATATATATATAATATATATATATTACATTTAAACTGCAAACACGCAGTATAATTAACGTAAAGAACGACGCTTGAATAGGAGAATATTCCGCGCAAGATGAGAGCGAGAGAACGAAACAAATTAAAAAATGAGGTAACCACCCGGGAATCGAACCCGGGATCTTCCGATTGCTGGTCAGATATGATACCCATTACACCACGGGCCTCACTCAATCAAATGCCGTAATTCCTCTACATACGCGCAGAAACCAATGCCCCAAGGGGGCACCTCCCGCATGCCGTACATTATAATCATTTAAACTGCAAGCACGCAGTATAATTAACGTAAAGAACGACGCTTGAATAGGAGAATAATCGCGCAAGATGAGAGCGAGAGAACGAAGCAAATGAAAAATGAGGTAACCACCCGGGAATCGAACCCGGGATCTTCCGATTGCCGGTCAGATATGATAACCATTACATCACGGACCTCACTCAATCAAATGCCGTAATTCCTCTACATACGCGCAGAAACCAATGCCCCAAGGGGGCACCTCCCGCATGCCGTACATTATATACATTTAAACTGCAAACACGCAGTATAATTAACGTAAAGAACGACGCTTGAATAGGAGAATATTCCGCGCAAGATGAGAACGAGAGAACGAAACAAATGAAAAAAATGAGGTAACCACCCAGGAATCGAACCCGGGATCTTCCGATTGCCGGTCAGATATGATAACCATTACACCACGGGCCTCACTCAATCAAATGCCGTAATTCCTCTACATACGCGCAGAAACCAATGCCCCAAGGGGGCACCTCCCGCATGCCGTACATTATATACATTTAAACTGCAAACACGCAGTATAATTAACGTAAAGAACGACGCTTGAATAGGAGAATATACCGCGCAAGATGAGAGCGAGAGAACGAAACAAATGAAAAAATGAGGTAACCACTCGGGAATCGAACCCGGGATCTTCCGATTGCCGGTCAGATATGATAACCATTACACCACGGGCCTCACTCAATCAAATGGCCGTAATTCCTCTACATACGCGCAGAAACGAATGCCCCAAGGGGGCACCTCCCGCATGCCGTACATTATATACATTTAAACTGCAAACACGCAGTATAATTAACGTAAAGAACGACGCTTGAATAGGAGAATATTCCGCGCAAGATGAGAGCGAGAGAACGAAACAAATGAAAAAAATGAGGAATTACGGCATTTGATTGAGTGAGGCCCGTGGTATAATAGTTATCATATCTGACCGGCAATCGGAAGATCCCGGTTTCGATTCCCGGGTGATTACCTCATTTTTTCATTTATTTCGTTCACTCGCTCTCATCTTGCGCGGAATATTCTCCTATTCAAGCGTCGTTCTTTACGTTAATTATACTGCGTGTTTGCAGTTTAAATGTATATAATGTACGGCATGCGGGAGGTGCCCCCTTGGGGCATTGGTTTCTGCGCGTATGTAGAGGAATTACGGCATTTGATTGAGTGAGGCTCGTGGTGTAATGGTTATCATATCTGACCGGCAATCGGAAGATCCCGGGTTCGATTCCCGGGTGGTTACCTCATTTTTTCATTTGTTTCGTTCTCTCGCTCTCATCCATCTTGCGCGGAATATTCTCATATTCAAGCGTCGTTCTTTACGTTGATATATATATATTAGGGTGTCTCAAATATACGAATGGAGGATTTCGGGTCGGGGCGACGCTTGCCCGTATTACACCTTTATAAAGGATGGTTATCACAAAATTTGACAGCTGTAGGAGGATTTTTAGGGGTCACTCAAGTTCGCCACTTCTGTTTCACTTATACAAGATTTTCTTCTCTTTCGCAGGTGATGGTTACTAGAGCAGGAAACCAGTTGTGGTTGCTGGACAAGGCCCCAATTGCAGCGATTGTTTGTCCACGACTTCCATCGAAGGAGCAATGCTTGCTCCTTTACTTCCACCACCACCAAGACCAAGAGGGAAGGAAGACCAAATCGGAGAGCATTCGCCTGGTGGTGGAAACCATCTGGCCCATCTGGGAGAAGGCCAACATACCAACTACCACCAAGAAGTACGCAGGGGAGAAGTTGGCGAAGTTGATCGATACCTACGACGCACTCAAGAAGAACAGGACAAAGCCGCAAGAGGGTTACCGGTACAAGGAGGGGATGTTCAAGTCGGATTTGGAAGACGTGTTTGACGTGGCTCACTCCTCCGCGCTATCCTCCTCCAAGGTCCCTCAGGAGGACAAGGATTTTCTCACCTCGCAGAGGGAAGACAGGATGTCGTCAAGTCTTGCGGGGGTGGACCAGAAGACAGCGAAGAAGAAAGCTGTGAAGCGGAAGAGGGATCTTGCAGCCACGGCTAGGAAGAGTAAATGGGATGCTGGGGTGACAGCTCATGGAGGTAGCGATCTTGGAGGTGGATGGTAGCAGCACTGAAATGAACACGGAAGACGAGGATGATGACGACGAGACGTACCAAGCGCCCAGCACCAGCAAGGCCCAGACTCAAAAGAAAAGGCGAATGAATGCCCTCACGGACCCAAATCTCATCGCTGCTTGGGATCGCGACATGTCCGTGAGACAAGCAACGTCGTCCTTTGCAGCAGCAGCTCAGAGTTTGGGTCATGACCTGGATGACCTGGTAATCTCGCCAGCAACTGTTCATCGAACACGGAACAAGATCCGAAAGGAGATGGGAGAAGAGTTGACCCGAAAGTTCGAAGCTTCTGGTCCTTTAGTCTTGCACTGGGATGGGAAACTGTTGGAAGATATCGCCAAGGAGGAGGAGGAGGTTGACCGGATTGCTGTTGTGGTGACGGGCGATGGAATCGAGGAGCTTCTTGTGTACCCGTTGCGGTGGACGGCACTGGAAAAGAACAGGCTGCAGCCGTACTCCAGGAAGTCCAGGCTTTTGGCATTTCGGAGCAAATCATTGGACTGGGATTCGACACCACAGCTGTGAACGCTGGGATGATCCAAGGTGCTTGCGATCGCATTGAGCAGGAGTTTGGCCGTCCCATGTTGTGGTTGGCTTGCCGTCACCACGTCTTGGAGATCTTACTCAAGGATGTCTTCGTGCGATGTCTGGGGCAGTCCTCTTCCCTGACATTCTCCTCTTCAAAAGATTTAAACAGCGGTGGGCCTCCATTGACAAAGGGTCATTCTTGTCCATCGGTGACGAAAGCAATCCCACAACAACTGACAACTGGGCAAATCAAGCGTCTTCCGTGAAGAAATACCTGCAGCAGACGCTTTCCCACGGCACACATCCCCGAGAAGACTACCGTGAACTCCTCATCCTTTCCTACCGCTTCCTTGGCGGTCAGGTCCAGGGGGGATTTCGTCAGCCTGGGGCCTATCACCACGCCAGATGGATGGCCAAAGCCATCTATGCCCTCAAGATTTTCATGTTCCGTCACCAACTGGACCTGACAGCCAGGGAAGAAGGAGGACTTCGGCGGCTGTGTTTGTTAATCTCCCTCGCGTACGTGAAGCAGTGGAATGAGGCAATGGTCTCGAATCGAGCTCCACTGAACGACCTAGAGTTCCTTCGCCTGCTCGAGGCCTACCCTGACAAGGAAGTCAGCCACACGGCATCCATGGCCTTGAAAAGGCACCTGTGGTACCTCTCAGAGGATCTCGTGGGGCTTGGTTTCTTTGACGACCGCATTCCAAAGGACACGAAGCTAAAGATGGTCCAACGACTTCAATCCCCCGCCACGAAGAAAGGACTCAAGCGGATCGATCCGAAGAACTTCAATCCACAGCAATCCATCGAGCTCTTCGTCACCCGGAGAACAAAAGAAGTCTTCTTCCGCGCGATCCTTCCAGAATCTGAGTCTCCCACCTTCCTCATGAAAGATCCAGAGGATTGGATCAATGACCAGGATTGGATCACGGCGCAAAAGAGGGTGAAAGCCCTGAAGGTGGTCAATGACGCCGCCGAGCGTGGTATCGCTTTGATGAAAAGATTCAATTCCACCATCACGCGTGATGAGAAGCAGAAGCAATTCGTTCTCAAGGTGGTTCGTCGGCTCACCAGAAGTTGATCCCCGTCAAGACGAAGGAGAGCTTGAAGAGTAAAATCAAGTAGTGTAGGACAGATTGATGATGAAAACAATCCATTTATACGCGCTTATTTCAATTAATGAAAGGTGCATTTCGTTTATTTTCATTTTTGTTCAGAAATAAAGAGAATAAGAGAATGATAGAAATTTCTTTTTTTCCTAAATAGCTACAAGAAAGTGTTAAACTTGAGTGACCTCTAAATACTGTTCGATTCCCATCATTTTTCGATTTTTAGAACCTTTATGCCTATTGAAATCGGGGCAGCATTCGCGAGCAAGAGAAAATCGAAAAAAAAAAATTCTATGTATTAATGAGACACCCTAATATATATATATATATATATATATATATATATATATATATATATATACATATACAACGTGTACCGTCGCAATAAGCGAGATCTGAGTGTTAAAATCGCGCTACAGTTGATTTATATCAGTGTAATAAAATTTTTGCACCTAATTTTATATCCTCTAAACGCTATATATAATGTGTAAAAAATTATTGTCACTCCTATATTATTAATTAATTTATAAATATACTTAAAATGTTACCCTTGGTTTTATTATTTAATAAAATGTTGATAATTCTTGGTTTATTCTTATCCCGAACACACACACACACACACGCGCACAAACACACGCGCACACACACACACACACACACACACGTACAAGAAAAAACAATAAAAACTGACATCGTTTCACCAACGATCGCACATTCCCTGGAAATATTTTCGCGTAATGCCACCGGGTCGTCCCTGAAAGATAAAATATTACCGTAAGCCACCTTTTATCATTTTCACAGAATAAAGCCAGAGATATTTGTTATTGTTATTATTGCACAAAATAGTGAGAGAGATGTTTGTTATTGTTATTATTTCATAGGATGATGAGAGAGATATTTATTAATATTATTTCACAGAATAATGAGAGAGAGAGAGAGAGAGAGAGAGAGAGGAGAGAGAGATTTTCAAATAAAAAAGGATTTTTACCCTGTAAGGTCGAACGTTTGAGCTTCCAGTTCCAACGTACGTTCGTACTGTAGCAAGCAACAAAACAGATCCGCGTCAGGCCTTTAAAATAAAATTTAATAAATATCTTACTCCTAATTTTGCATCTACTAAACCTGTATATATATGTTAACCCCTCCGTCTATGCCCCTGGGGTGGTTCGGATCGACGGGGGTTCTAGTTAGGAGGCAGCAACGGATATTTCTTCTATAACATTCTAATTCTTTTCCGCCGGTCAAATGGTGGGTCGCCACTTGTTAAACTCTTGGCTACAGACTCGCCAGACTGTTATGCCAATATCTTCTATGGTGCTTGGGTTGTCTCTTTCTTAATTTGGGCAAAGGGTCGCCAGTTGTTAATTCTTCTCTTTTTATAATACTCTGATACTTTCTCTGATACTAAAATTATCGACTTTTCTTTTATAATTTATCGACTTAACTGACTAAGTTCTTCTGAAGAGAGCACGGCTGGAAGGGGAAAATAAAAAGTTTCTCTTACTGTAGTTTACTTCTAAAAATGTACAGGTAGTGCTCTGAATTTACAGGGGTAGAGGTTCGACCTCTTTCGACCATGGCTCAGGCCGGAATCTAAGAAGTTAAGGAGGCAAGGGGCCTCTGCCCCCTCCTCGCAGAGAGGCTGCTAACAAGGGAGGCTCGTAGCAGTGACCAAAGCAGAGTCCCGTAATGAAGTGTCATTCATTTTACAAATACATGTATAATATAAGCCTAAATGTTGGAGGACGGCAGTTGAAGGTTAAGTTTCCCCCTTTTAAACACATGATGAGATGTTTGAAAGATTCCAAATAAAAATTTAAAAAATAAAATAAAAAATAATCGTATTTTTTTGCCGAATCTTCATTTCTGAAGGCGATATCATTTCATAGTAGTACATAAGTACAATTTAAGTACACGACTGAATATGTATTAATTTGGTTCATTACAATTACGATTACAATTACCAATTATTTCATATTCACTTATTATTGTTTAATTACACTTCCATTTAAAGTAAATTCTTACATTATATATTAAATCATTATATTTAATTACAGTTTCAATGAAGTACATTACAAGTTATTATTAATTACAGTTTCATTAAAGTACATCACGTTATATTAAATTAAAGTATTACAGTTAATTACAATTAAACAGTTACTATAACTTTGTTTTGTTTTTTACAGTGTTTCATATTAATAGACAATTAAGATGTTAGAAATATAATACAAAGTACATGGGCACATACGGTATGGATTTATATACAACATAATATGTTATATTATGTTATATTATGTTATAAATTTGAATCGGAGCGAAAGGAGATTTTTATCTTAGAACCGTTCGCTTCTGTCGTAGTGAACGGAATTTGATCACTTACCTCAGCATTTATGAATATCTTGTGAGGGGTGAACGCACTTGAAAAAAAATAATGAAAAAAAATAATACGAGAACGTATTTGCGCGTTTTCGAACGAATGCATAAAGTTTTGCGTTTCACGAGAAAAATGAATATTTAATAAAATTGACATAGGATAATGGTCAAGATAAGATATGGACGTATGAGGGGGGGGGATATGGTCGAATAATAGTTATATTTCTACTACATAACACAAAAATAATGACTTCTATAGAGTGTACAGTTTTTATTATGATGTTAAAGAATTTTCATACATTGAATACTGGAGATAAGATGAAGGGAAATTAATGACGGGAAAATGTGACGTCATAGTTATTGAATTTGTACGTATAGTACAAATCATTATTAGGAAGATTTACAAGAAAGAATTAGAGACAAAGAGTGGGTAGTAATGACTAAGAAGTACAACTACGGGTTCCAATCCTGTTATATGCAATGTGTATGCATAATCTAGGGACGAGGGTGAGATGCAAGACAATCATAATTAATTATAATAAATTCTATAACAAATGAAAAATGGAAAATGGATACGACTAAACCATAGAAATGGTAGATCGTAGGGTTGTGACACAAACGAAAATAGAAGGCTACAAATAAAATTTTTATCCAAACTCGCGTTAAGCCATTTTGGTTCTTATGTAAAAATGAATATTGATTATTCATTGTTCATTTTTACATTGCTCTCCCTTTTAAAATGATATGTATACAATAATATAATAGGATACAATTAATACAATACAAATAAGAAAATAACATCCTAACTAATTCAAGTTAGATGACGAATTTTTCTTTACATTATAAATTTTTATACTAAACAAGTGAGTTCGGGCGGTTGGGTACAATGCAGAGTAATCAAATCTTTACCATGACACTTGCTTACAAAATATAAAAAATTCAATGATTAATACTTTAATTTAGACAAACAATTAAGTTAGACAAAGAATGATATTGTTAAATTTTTAACAGAATTTTTTTTTTTTTTTCTGTGGGAAGAATTACATATATAATGAATAGTAGATAAAAGGGAAAAATGTAAATCGTACAATCTGTAAGATAATTGTTATTGACTAGTGTAGGTAAAAATCGAATTACGTAGTGGATGATGTATAGACCTGTGGTCTAGTGTGTATTTATGTGTACTAGGTACAAAGTGTGTATCTTGCAATTTCGAGGGACAGATTAGCTGAGAGGATTGTTCAATTAACTGAATAAATGCATGAGCAAGATATATTAGAAAGCAAAAATGATTAAGATTAAACTACATAGTTAGCATTTACACGCAATGAAATAGTTTGTGATATCCAATGATTTTAGCATAAGGTTTGTCTATATAGTATATATAGTGTGCATACATGCGTGTGTATGTGTAGGGATTTGGAAGGTTTTTGAATTAACAAAGTTTTAAAAATAATGTATAATAATTTAAGATAGGTTTAGGGTTATAAAATCTTTTAAGTTTAAGTCAGTTATTGTTATTATTATTATCATTATTATTATTATTATAAAATCCTTTAAGCTCAAGGTCAATTATTATAAAATTCTAAATTACAGGTAGTATTAATGATGGTGTATGCATATGAGTTTAATGTGAAAGTGACTTGAGGTACGGAAAGAAAATGAATTCGAATATGTGTCAAAAGTAATAGAATTCAAATAGGATTAACGATTGTACGTAATTAAATCAGTTACACATATATTAAGGTAATAAAAAAACGTACTTAGAGGACCTTACAAGTAATGAAAGTAAATCTCACGGTTTAAAAATTGAATTTTGACACACAATTAATTAAATTCGACTACGACAATTACTCAGTATTAATCGAATTAAAAAATTAAAAAATAAAAATTGAAAATAGAAATCAATTATAAACTATAATGAACTAAACATATAATATTCTTAAAAATATAAAAACACAACTTAACATAAATTGAGGTTATGTTCCATTGTACCAAAGAGGAACTAACCATGGTTGAACCATTTCTCTGGTTGACACAGTTCAACTGGGGTTGGGGGTGTTAAAATAAAATAAAATAAAAAGACAAAGTTTGGAGTACGACATTCTGGGGAATTGAGTGACTAAGCAGGGGGTATAAGTCTGAAATTGACAATTACAGTGCCCGCGAAAAGTATCCGATCACTCAAGAAAATACAATATTTTCCCTTGATATTCAGAGACACGTAATTCACTTTCTATTTGTTCTAGCGACATCTGGTAACTTTGAGGTTGCTCGCTGATATGAGAGCTATCCAACGCATTCTCAAATTAGTGTTCTGGTAGCCTTCGTTGCGGGTGGCTGTGTCTCAAATTTGTCAGATTTCACTGTTTGTGTAAATTTCTTGATATTTTTTTTTTTTACAGAAAGTGGTGTAAATAAAATTTATATATAATGTGTGCTAAAAAACAACTTAAGAGTGATTGTCGAGGTGCTATTGTTGCTTTGCATGCATGTGGGAAATCACAGAGACAGATAGCTAAGGAATTAAACATATCCAAAGTACCGTTAATTTATGGGTTTCACGGGCTAAGAACAATGGTGGCCTAACCACGCCAGTCCCTAAAAAACGATCTGGCAGACCGAGAAAAACAAATTCGCGAACAGACAAACTTATGAAACGTTTAGTATTGAAAAACCCAACAATAACTGCGAAAGAAATAAAATTTAATATGAATATTTGTTATCTGGTGTTTCTGAACGAACTATCCAGGAGCGGCTCCAAAAAGAACTCGGATTACCATCTCGCCATGCTGCTAAGAAACCGTTCATTAATGAAAAAATGCGTAAAAAACGTGTCGCATTTTGTAAAAAATACATTCATTGGACTGTTGATGACTGGAAGAAGGTTTTATTTAGCGATGAGTCGACATTTTTGACATTCAGAAGTTGTCCAAAAAAGGTTCGCCGGCCTATTGGCTCAAATAGGATGGACCCTAAATACACCCTAAAGACAATGAAACACCCTCCAAGTGTGATGGTTTGGGGTTGTTTCGGTTACTATGGGCGTGGAAACTTATATTTTCTTCCGAAGAACACAACTATGAATGGTGCACGGTATTTAGCAATGCTACAGGATAAACTTCCAATGGCAATGGCAATCCAAAGGACAAAAACATACATGCATGATGGTGCACCATGTCACAGGGCCAAAATAGTGACAAAATGGATTACTGACAATAAATTTGATATTTTGGATTGGCCTGGTAATAGTCCAGATCTCAATCCGATAGAAAATCTGTGGCTAATAATAAAAAATAAGGTTGAATGCCACGACACTGGCTCAGTCGAAAATTACAAGAGGCCATCAAAAAGGTATGGTGCAAGGAAATATCAGTGGAAGTTTGTCAAAACTTGATTAAATCCATGCCAAAACGTCTAGAACAAGTCATCCAAACCAAAGGACAGATGACAAAATACTAATATAAGGTTAGTACACATTTAAACATTGTTTTTTATGTAAAAAATACAAATTTCAAGGGTGATCGGATACTTTTCGCGGGCACTGTACATCTTTTCGTGAGCACTTTGCTCTTTTTAAAAAAAAAAAAAAAAGATTGCTTGTCACACTACTTAGAACAAAAATTAAAAGAGTTGAAACAAAACGGAGGGACCGCATGTTCCTCATATACATTACAATAATTATCCAAATCGTTACAACCTTTGTAAAAACGGTTTTGGTTACAAATAGGGTAATAAAATACATAACTATATATTTATATACGCAACAATGGCATGAAAAGAAAAGACAAATCGGTCAATTTCCTTCTCACAAACAAGAAAAAAGGTTAAACTAAAGACGCAACCCGGTCAATTCAGGTTGAATTAAATTCTCTTAAACAAAAAAAAGGTTGAATTAAATTCTTAAATTACATTTTCTTAAATTAAATTCTCTTAAACTACAAAGAAAAAGTTGAATTCAATTGACTGCATTGAAATGACTTGGGACTTGAAAACTAACTTGGGACTTGAAAACTAACTTGGGACTTGAAAACTGAGACTTGAAACTGTCTGACTTGAACTCTATCAAGTATCTTTAAACTGTCTGACTTGAACTCTATCAAGTATCTTTAAACTGTCTGACTTGAACTCTATCAAGTATCTTTAAACTGTCTGACTTGAACTCTATCAAGTATCTTTAAACTGTCTGACTTGAACTCTATCAAGTATCTTTTAACTGTCTGACTTGAACTCTATCAAGTATCTTTAAACTGTCTGACTTGAACTCTATCAAGTATCTTGAAACTAACTTGAACTCCATCACGTATCTTGAAACTAACTTGAACTCTATCAAGTATCTTTGAAACTGTCTAACTTGAACTCTATCAAGTATCTTGAAACTGTCTAACTTGAACTCTATCAAGTATCTTGAAACTGTCTAACTTGAACTCTATCAAGTATCTTGAAACTGTCTAACTTGAACTCTATCAAGTATCTTGAAACTGTCTATGAAACTGACTTGCACTTGAACTGCTATCAAGTGAAGATTAACTGAAAACGGAAAATGACTGCACTTGATCTCTATCAAGTGGAGACTATTAACCTCTGGGGTTTGGTTGTCTCTCTTGGTGCAACCGACTTACTTGAAATGCAATCAAGTATCTTGAAACTGAAACTGGAACTAACTTGAAACTGTTCTCAAGTATCTCTATAACTCTATAAAATCTCTGTAAACTCTCTCTTTCTTAATTTTGCACGTCAATTCAATTCGATAATTTGAAAAAAATTGTAAACAAAAATAAAAAATGTAAACAACATTTCACTCAAATGTACGCGAAGGTACTCTACTATTATGTTTGGTACATAAAATAAAATTATTCTCTACTGAATATAATAGTGAAAATAACAAAATAACTCTCTGAAATTAACTCTCTGAAATTAACTCTCTGAAATTAACTCTTTCTGTTACTTTTAACTTCTGTTACTTTTAACTTCTGTTACTTCTAACTTCTGTTACTTTTAACTTCTGTTACTTTTAACTTCTGTGACAATTAACTCTGTAACTTTTAACTTCTGTAACTTTTAACTTCTGTAACTTTTAACTTCTGTAACTTTTAACTTCTATGACTTTTAACTTCTATGACTTTTAACTTCTGTGAAAATTAGTTTCACTAAAAAAAAAATGTATCACTGGTGTCTGAAATGTTCACTGTGTTTCTTGTAAATTCTGACTTGATACTCATTATTAACTGTTAATAATACTGACTTTTCAAAATGTTTACAAATTACTTAAAAAAAAACAACTCTGTACTTAACAAAATTTCTACGGCGAAATCCTTAGAGACGTGTCCTGAAGACGTGTCTTGCTGGCTACTTCTTCTGGGATGAAAACTAGGCGTAGAGAACTTGGAGTCGTGACACACCGATTCAAGGGTGGATGTTACGAACTAGAAGTCGTGACACGCCGGTCAAATGGTTTTATCCTGATGCAGGGTAATTTCTATCCTGGCCAAAGAGTGGCCACTTGTTAAAATCCTCTTTTTAAAAATTTTTTCTAATCCTGGGGCAGGTCGCCAGACTGTTAACCCCTCCGTCTATAGCCCTGGGGTGGTTCGGATCGACGGGGGTTCTAGTTAGGAGGCAGCAACGGATATTTCTTCTATAACATTCTAATTCTTTTTCGCCGGTCAAATGGTGGGTCGCCACTTGTTAAACTCTTGGCTACAGACTCGCCAGACTGTTATGCCAATATCTCCTATGGTGCTTGGGTTGTCTCTTTCTTAATATGGGCAAAGGGTCGCCAGTTGTTAATTCTTCTCTTTTTATAATACTCTGATACTTTCTCTGATACTAGAATTATCGACTTTTCTTTTATAATTTAGCGACTTAACTGACTAAGTTCTTCTGAAGAGAGCACGGCTGGAAGGGGAAAATAAAAAGTTTCTCTTACTGTAGTTTACTTCTAAAAATGTACAGGTAGTGCTCTGAATTTACAGGGGTTGAGGTTCGACCTCTTTCATTGTTCATTTTTACATATATATATATATATATATATATATATACACCGAATGTCCCAAAAAAGTATTAAACATCATATTAACATATATATCAATTAGCAAAATAGGCGGATAGTAAATAGATAGCAAATAGGCTTCTTTAATGTTTAATTGTTCGAAATATCAGCCAGCAGCGTCAATATCTTCATGGTTGTGCTGCTTACTTTAATGTTTTAAATATTCAAAATGCCCGCCACTAGCATCAATATATTCTTGACAACGGCGTGCAACAGATCGGCAAACTGTTCGGATTGTTCGGAGTAGAATGTTGACACAGGCTATTTCAATTTCGTGTCTCAAGGCCTGTAGTGTCCTTGGTTTTTCAGCATACACAGTGTTCTTCAGAGTGCTCCACAAGTAAAAGTCTAAGGGTGTTAAGTCAGGAGATCGTGGTGGATACTCCGTACATCCCCTACGTCCTATCCATCTTCTAGGAAAACAAACATTGAGAAAATTTCTAACGTCATTGTGGTAATGTGGTGGCGCGCCATCCTGTTGAAAGTAACACTCTTCTTCCAAAAAAAGAGCTCTGATTGAAGGTACAATGTTGTCTTGCAGCATTGATAAATAAGCAGCACTTGTGACAGTGTCCTCAAAGGAAAATGGCCCTATCAGTCCTCTGGAAGACAGACCACACCACACTGCACTGACACTCCTGGTTGATTAAGTGCTCGTGTTTCTGTTACGTTTGGATTTTCGGTGTCCCAGCACACACCGTTGTGTCGATTGATAGTACCAATTAAGTTTAAAAGTGGCTTCATCGGACCAAACAATGAAATCAGGAAAAGATTGTTCTTCATCAAACATATGCAAAAACCACTCACAAAATTCTTTTCGACGATCTGGATCGTCCTCATTTATTGCATGGAGCAGTCTAGGTATGTACGGTTTCCATTTTTCACGTCGCAAAATGCGATGAACGCTGGATTTAGAAACACCAGTTTCACGAGAACATTGCCTTGTAGACTTATTTGGAGAGTTTGTGAAGGCCTGTAACACGGTCTCAACACTTTCATTGTCAGTTGAAGTGCGACGTCTTCCAGATCGGCCTTTGTTGACGTTTTGCACTGTTCCGTCAGTCTCAAACCTATCACGTAATCTTGCAATTGTTACCCGTGATGGTGGTAATGTTCCAAACCATTTCTCCAATGTCTCTGTACCTCAGCCACATTCTCCGTCTTCCAGTAGTGTTTCACAATCCACTTACGTTGCTCAAACGATAACTGCAATACCTGCCATTTCCTGTAACAAGGGATACTGCTGTTATTTAAGTATGATACAATACACCATTACTATACTACTATTACTAAGTACTATAAATATACTAACACATCAGCGCATATTACTATCAGTTAAAGTGTGCATGTTGATATATATATATGTTAATATGATGTGTAAACATTTTTGTGGGACACCCGGTATATATATATATATATATATATATATATATATATAGTTAACCAACTATGGAGATAATGCCAGGAAAGTAATAAAAACAAATGGATGGTATCGATAGGGAAATACACAACCCTGATAAAGGACCATACAGAGAGGGAAGATGAAAAGGCAGTAGAAGCAATAAAGGAAAAAAAATACTTCTACAGCTATGCGAATAGGAAATAAAAATCGCGCGCCGCTATTGGGCCATTAAGGAAGAGAAATAATGAACTAACTGACGATCTAAAAGAAAAATCTGAAACATTGAGAGCCCAGTATGAATCAGTTTTTAGTACCCCAAAAAGTGACAAAGCAATACCTGACATAGATGTATTTTTTGAAGAGAGATTGCAAGGAGAGTGTATAACAAACTTTGATTTTACCCCAGAAGATGTAGGGAGAGCTATAGGACAAATGAAACCACATTCAACTGCAGGTCCGGACAAATAGAATGCATTATTGATTAAAAACTGTAAAAATGAAATAGCTACACCTTTATACTGGGTATGGAGATCTCTAGACACTGGGGACATACCGAGCATCTTGAAAAGAGCAAACCATGTCCCTATATATAAAGGAGGGACAGAACACAAGCGAAGAACTAGAGACAGGTGTCATTGACGTCCCACCTCACCAAATTATTTGAAAGAATAGTTAGAGAGAAAATTTACGATTTCTTGGAGACATTGGAAAGAGTTAACGAAAATCAGCACGGATTCCGATCAGGAAAATCATGCCTATCACAACTAATAGAGCATTACAACAATATCTTAGATGTACTGGAAGGCAATGACAAAGTACGATGTCATATACACGGATTTACTAAAGCTTTCGACAAATGTGATCACGGTATAATAGCACATAAAACGAAATATATGGGAATAACAGGCAAAATTGGGAAAATGGATCTACAACTTCCTCAGAGAACGTTTACAGGTCATCAGAATTCAAGGTATATCATCATCAGAATCGGAAGTACGCAGCTCAGTACCATAAGGTACAGTACTGGCCCCACTCCTGTTCATTATCATGCTAACAGACCAGGGGCGTCTACAGGATCAATTAAATAAGGGGGCACTTCAAAATACAGGGAGTGCACAGGTTTTTGCCAGAGCTCTAGGGGAGTCCGGGGCATGCTCCCCCTGGAAATTTTTTAAATTTACGTTGTCTGGGACAGCATTTCCTGCCTTCTGGAGGCCGTTAGGAGAGCAAATTATAGGGCTTCAAAAACTGAAAAATAAGGATTTTTTTAGACATCCTTTGTATGTCCATGATATTAGGGTGAAACCAAATACACAATAACTTGGTAGATATACATTAGGGCGGAGTGAAAAACTCATTTTTCGAATTTTCAAATTGGCTAGTGTGGAAAATGTGTGGAGTAGTGAGGAAATAAGCTGGTATAAATTTAAAATCATAACATTAATATCTTCAGGTGCCACAATGACCTTCAATATTGAAAAAAAATTGAAAAAAGCAGATTTTAACCAATAATTACAGAAGAGTCCACGATGCACAATAGACAAGAATTTATTCACACTTGTATAAAAATAGCTCAGTCAACCTTTAAAAAAAGTTTCTATTCTCTAAAAACAGTTTTCTATAGTCAGCTCACTCAGCTGTTACGTGAGTACCTCGGTTCAGTGTAGCTGTCGCTCTCGTAGCAGGTGGGTGTTCTGTTGTTGGCGTTACTCAAATAGTCTAAACTATATTTCTTATATATTTTGCATTTCTGTATTGTGTTGCCCTAAGTTTGCCATGTACTATTAACTGAAATTAACGTATAATTGATATTAGCTCTTTCTTTTTCAGATTTGTATACTTTCAAAATGTCTCGAGTTTGTGCAAAATCAACCAGGGCCTCAACTGAGTGCCCCATGTTTGGTATGGGGGAAGATTTGTGGCACAGGAATCTTCCTACATACGAAGGAGTTTTTAAATATTACTTGTTTGTAAGAAACGATTTGAAACAGAATACTAATAAAGATCCTTCAATATCTCAAATATTAGAACAAGTTGTTGATAAATTGAAAACAATTTGGGAAAGTGCTTCCGTCCCAATTCTGTCAGACAGGCGAATTGAAACAATGTTCAGAAGCTACCACGAAAAGTATCGTGTCATTATGAAGCCATACCAAAGCAGAAAAAATTCTGAAGCTTACAAAGCAAAGATTGATATGTTCAAAAAAGAAGCACACACGAAACTTTTTGACATTGCAGCGTGCAAGTGCAAAGTACTAACACAATGTTCTTGTCCCAAAGAAAAAACGGTTCCAAAGGAAGAAGTGACGTTCCTCTCAGATCAAAGGAGTGAAAGAAAACTGTTTATTGATAGAGTAGATATTACACTCTCAAAGAAAAAAGCATCTACTGTACGTTGCTAAGAAAGCAAAAAGAAGCTGTGAGGCTCACCAAAGAATCTTCACAGGAGAAATTGCAGGATACAAATGTTGAATTATCATCATCGACATCAAATAGTGAAAGTGAATCTGGCGAAATATCAGACGATACATTTCCAGAGCCAGTTAGCTCGAAGAGAAAGCTCGAACAACCTGAAGAACAATTATTCAAGAAAAGGAAAACTACAAATCTACCTTCAGTGGCTACTGCTTGTGACAGGACTGCAGTTTCAGATCGAGCTGCAGCATTCATTGGTAGTGCAGTATTGCAAGATATTGGAGAAGTTTCTATTGACAATACATCTGAAGTAGTGGATAGGAGTAAAATCAGAAGAGAAAGACAAAAGAAGAGATCAGAAATTATGAAAGATCAAAATCAGGTCCCAATCAGAGGAATCTATTTTGATGGTCGAAAAGATTCTACACTCTTCCAAGAAAAAAAAGAGTCCAAAGTATATCAGAAGAAGGTAACAGAAGAACATATCACTTTAGTGAGAGAACCTGGTTCAGATTATTTGGGCCATTATTCTGTGAATTCTGGATCAGCTGAAGAAATATGTAAAGGAATGTTTGAGTATATTGGAAATAATGACATGAACCTGGAAAACCTTGTTGCCATTGGATGCGATGGTGCAGCAGTCAACACTGGAGAAAAGGGAGGCGTTATAAGGCTTATAGAATTGAAGCTGAAGAAGCCAGTTCAACATTTAGTGTGCCAGCTCCATGCCAATGAATTGCCATTACGCCATTTAGTTGCAAAGCTGGATGGAAAAACATCTGGCCCCCGCGGATTCACCGGTCCTATTGGCAGGGAATTAGAGAACTGTGAGAGTCTTCCTATTGTCGAGTTTGAAAGGATTGATGCTGAGGAACCAACTGTAGACTGTGAAGATCTTAGCACCGACCAAAAATATCTAATTGATATTCATCAGGCCATAACAAAGGGATATTGCTCTCCAGATCTTGCTCATCGTAGTCCAGGCAAAATGGTACATTCACGATGGCTGACTACAGCAAATCGTTTGCTTCGTCTATACGTTTCAACTGTAAGTCCATCTGAGAACCTCATGAACATTGCTTCTTTTATAATGAAGGTCTACATCCCAATGTGGTTTTCTATTAAGCAAAGTACGTCTTTTGTCAATGGCTCAAAACATGTTTTCAAAACTATTGAACTAACAAGAACACTGAATGACGAAGTAAAGGATATTGTAAACCCTGTCATACAAAGAAATGCATTTTTTGCAAATCCAGAAAATATTCTAGCATCAATGATTCATGATAACCGCAGCGCCATAAGAGAATTAGCGTGGAGGCGAATAAAGAAAGCAAGGCAAACAAACAAGGAAAAAGTTGTGAGGCGTTTCACAGTACCTGTTATTCAATTTGAAGCTACTGATTATACTGATTTAATTAATTGGCAAAAATGCATTGTCACTGAACCACCTGTGACAAGACACCTGACAGAAAATGAGATTGAAGAATTCATAGAAAACAAGAGTACCCCTCCATTCGAGAAATTCCCTTGTCATACACAAGTTGTAGAAAGAATGGTAAAATTAGTGACTGAAGCATCATCAAAAGTATTTGGATTGAACGCGCGAGATGGCTTCATAAGATCAACACTTCAGTCACGTAAAAAAATGCCATCATTCGAAAGTAAAGCTGAATATAAAGTTTAAATAAAACGTTAATAGATAAAAACATGCGCAAGGATGGGTGGTTGGGAGGGCATGGGTGGAGCTCGACACGCAGCCACCTCCTCGTGGTGAGTTCTGGATTATTTAGATCATTAATCAAAAGAACATTGATCTAAATAAACTAAGAGCTGCGTAATTCAGTAACTATTTTGGTAATTGGAACACTTAATATATAATAATAACAAGTAAGTTTCAGTTATTGTACTAATGCAGAATATAAGAAAATCATTATATTTCACTTTTTTCGACGGCTTTGTGGCACCTGAAGATATAATTTCGCAGGACTAATATTTATGCACAGTCATTATCTATAGCACCCACATATTTTCCGCACTAGCCATATTTGAATTTCGAAACAAAGTTTAAAAACCTCATTTTCGATCCGCCCTAAATTATACATGTTTATTATTTTTACATAACATACATTTTTTAATTGTCATGGGACTGAGAAGGTTATTGAAGACAGTATTCAGCTCTTTAAGTAATGTACAAGATATCCTTCCGCGCTGAAACATGCCCGCGAGAACATCTCCTCTTCTCTCTCTCTTCTCTTTCTTTTTTATTACCTTTGTTATGTTAGGTTACTCCCTTTGGAGGGTCTACTCCTGTGCCTCTTCAAACCCCACTCTCCTCCACATTAGGTTACCCTCTTCCCCCTTCATGCATACCCCCCACCCTTGGACGGTCTATCCCCTCTCTCCCCCCTTGGAGGGGCTAACCCTCTCCCCCGTTGGATAGTCTAACACTCTCCCCCCTTGGAGGGGCTAACTCCCTCCCCCATCATTATTGATCATGTTGCACTCAATTGATTTGCACTCTACATTTTTGCGGAGAAACTACTGACCATATCAATACATTACTTAAACTTTTCTGACCATAACTAATGTCTACGACACAAGAAAGAAAAGCATCATTCTACTGTATAAATATTGAAAGAAACCACCATTATTGTGGCTAAAATCAACAAAAACGTCGTATATTGGAATCAATTATTATCAGTAATACTATCAAATTCAGATTTAAATTAAAGTTTTATTGTTTTTTTTAACTAATTTTGTTTGATATAAAAAGTGTTTCAGAATATACAGTGAAAGGAGATTTCCTGTTAAAGTGTAGTTCCAACAAAATGCATAATGTTGAAGCATACTTAAATTAGTTTTCCTTTGAATTATTGTAGATTTTCATGTCAATTTCCTGAACTCCATTTGCTAAGTGACAATTCAACAGATTTGGTATATATTGCGTCACATACTTTCATTTCACTTAAGGAAATTTCAATGGAATGAAAATTTTGTTGAAAGTGATGGAAACTTATTCCACAAAGTATATTTATGTTGAATCTACTTCAATCTAATATTTTCTTGTTGCTGAATTGTATTCCCAAGTATTTCAAAGTTTATAAGTGTTGAACATATTTATAGGTCAGACACCGAAGAACGAGACGAACCATGTAGTAAAAAAATAGTGTCGATATAACAGTAAAGATACGCAAAATTGCAGTGTCTGATGTTAAATAACTACTTTTTTACACTGAGATCTTAGTATAATGAAAGAAAACTCATAACGTAATCAGCTCAACGTGGAATCTGAAACACGACCCACCAAGGAAATCAAAATATTATCAAGTCTTCGGCCGGATTTGATCTCACGACCTCCAATTAACCCCAGTTAACCAATGAGATTAAAAAGATTTATATATATATATATATATATATATATATATATATATATATATATATTGTATATGATGAATAAAACCACGAAGGAAAGGAAACACAGAGTGGTGCTCAAGCGTTTTCGTCTAATGACATCCTCAGGAACACTGAAGTAAATAAAGAGTTAAAAAATATATAAATAAAATTGTGGGAGGAACATACAAATTTGTAAGGAAAACTACCAATTTTAGCACTTTATCCGAATTCAACACAAGATCAAATGGATTGTTTACAACCAATTTTATAGATAATGCCTGAATGATATATTGGTCACAAAAAAAATAAAAATAAAAATAAATCAAAAAATAAAAATTGTAAGAGGAGCATACAAATTTATAAGGGAAAATTACCAAAGTTTCAGCACTGTGCCCTTCTCGTGTAAATCCATTCTGAACGAATTCAAAACAACGGGATCGAGTTGAAAAAGACCTTTGCTCATGTTAAAGTTATTTGTAAGTTGGATAATAGCAGACTCAAGAATATTTCTATGAACAATGTTGCTAGAGTGAAACAAAACTGAAGCATTATTCCAATCAATACAATGAGATAACTCTGACAAATGGACAAAAACGGCACTGGACGACTATCTCGTTCTAACGGAATATTGATGCTGTTTTACACGAGTGTGCAAATCCTTTCCCGTCTGACCAATGTAAAAGGAATCACATTGTTTCAACCAATTTTATAGATAATACCTGAATTATTGGTAGGGCTATTTTTTACTATAATATTTTTCATAATATTGTTATATGAAAATACTACTTATGTCGATCTTATGTTGAATTCGGGCAAAGTGCTAAAATTTGTAGTTTCCATACAAATTTGTATGCTCCTCCCACAATTTTATTTCTATATTTATTTTATATATATATACTGTATATATATATAATATATATTTTTTTTTTTGTAACCTATATATAGTCTTCAACTCTTTATTTACTTCAGTGTTCCTGAGGATGTCATTAGATGAAAGCGTTTGAGCACCACTCTGTGTTTCCTTTCCTTCGTGGTTTTATTCATCATAAATATTTTTCACGTGTTACTTTCGTGAAATAATTTTCATATGCTGTATATATATATATATGTGTATATATATATATATACTGTATATATATATATATATATATATATATACATATATACAGGGTGTCCCATAAGTCCGGTATCGTAAGAGAAATTCATATTTTTCTATTTCTACAAACCATAATTCATATGCTCGGGATGCCAATTTCCGTCCACCATTCTGTTCAGTGACGGGCTGTTTTTTATGGAAATGGTGAGGTAAATCGACAGAGCACCCGCTACTGGTCTCAAAACAACCCTCAAAGGAACAAGGTGAATCTCGGGTGATGGTATGGTGTGGCATTTGGAAGGATCGCATCATCGGCCCCCTCTTTTTCGATGAACATGTCACTGGAGGCACCTACCTACGTATGCTCAAGGAAGAAGCATTTCCCAGTGTCTTGAACGAAGAAGGAAATTTCCCAGATATGGTTCCAGCAAGACGGCGCTCCTGCACATTACAACACCCAAGTAAGGGAATACCTGTACCAACAATTTCCTTGTCATTGGATAGGAAGTCAAGGGTCTGTGGAATGGCCAGCTAGAAGCCCGGATCTCACGCCACTAGATTTTTATCTCTGGGGCCACTTGAAAGCGATGGTATACGCAGAGAAAATTAGGAGTGTTGAACATTTTCGGCAGCGCATTATTGGGGCATGTAACACCATTACTCCTGACATCATTCACCGTGTGCTTGCTGACTGGGTATCACGTCTGAATTTGTGTATTGAAAACAATGGTGGGCATATTGAGCACGTTCTGTAAATAAAAGCTTTTGTTTTGCCTTTTTTTTATTATTTTTCCTATGATGCCGGACTTATGGGACACCCTGTGTATATATATATATATATATATATATATATATATATTGTTATGTATGGGAATAATATAATAAGGTTAATTAACTTCTAGTTATAAATTAAACCAGAAACAAAATTGATCATGCAGACAGAATGAATTCTATGTATAAATGAATGAATGGTTCAAGAAAATACAGAATTAAAGAATTATTGTTTGTCAAAATGGCGAGGGGCATTTTTTTGTCGATTTGAGTGTAAACAAAACAATTTGGAAATTCTTAAGTACATGGAATTTAAAACATATACATGTTAAATACTCGTGTAGTTCAGGGGAAAAGACATGAATTCAATTGTCTATTTAATTCTGAATAAGTTCGAATAAAAATACCATATAAAGGTTACCCCAAAACAAGAAAATGAATACTGTAAAAGTTATATAAAAACATCGCCATTCCTTCCTGCGGATTCCTCCGTTTCAAAATTGAACGTTCATTTATTTAAAAAATGGAAAACTCCGCTAAAATTTATTTTTATACCCAAATAAGATTCTCTTTTTTGATTAATCTTATTTTTTTAAGGATTATTAACCTTTCAGAAGGTGTAATTTTACATGCCATTAAACTTGTTAGTAATGTAACAATCTATGTTAATAATGTAACAATCTATGTAACAATCTATGTTAATAATGTAACAATCTATGTAACAATCTATGTTAATAATGTACTGTAACATAGATTGTTACATTATTAACAATCTATGTAACATAGATTGTTAATAATGTAACAATCTATGTTATATTATTAACAAGTTTAATGGCGTGTAAAATTACACCTTCTGAAACGTTAATAATCCTTAAAAAAATAAGATTAATCAAAACAGAGAATCTTATTTGGGTACATAAATAAATCTACGCCTTGCAGCCAACTCGAAAAGAGTCCATAGGCAGGGAAAGGTGTTGTCGTATAAACGAATCAAAGTATATTTAAAACAGAGAACGAGGATGAAAGTTACATCAAATTAATCTTTACCTATTGCCGAATAACGTAGCATAAATTATGTTAGTTAAAAAAAAATAAATTCGAAGCGGGAAGATGCCCAAAAGTTAAAAAGGAAAACGCATAGGACCAGTGCATTTCAGAACGTGGTAAACAAAAACCGTGTGTTGAATTTAAATAAGAACATTAGATTTATTTCTCCATTTTTTTAAGAACAAAAACCGAGTTCTTAATGGAAGTTTGCTCAAGTATATAAAATACATATTGTGCCGTAAATGATAAATTCAAGTTGTGTATGGCACTTAGAAGCGAAATCGTTCGTATAAAATTGAGTAAATGACTCGCCAAGCTAAAATGGTCTTCCCTTAAAAAAATACAGCTGAAGAAAACGTGAAAGAGTCAAATTTTGAAACCTTGTTTCTTCCGCAATAAAATATAAAGAATGATATAAAGAATGAGAAGGTGGATGCGAATAATTACAAGAAATTAAGCCCACCCAAAGGAGGCTTAATTAAAGCTGTAAGATAAGTAGTTGACAATTTGTAATTATTGAAATTATACATTCATCCTTTATCGTATTACCTTATACATTATACTGTTTCATCTAACTGTCTTGTATTAATTTTGAATCTCAGAATTCTTAATACAAAGGTCAGTTGTCTCAAATAACTTTTCTTTAAAAGAAGTAATTGATATGACAGTTTTCATTGTAATTGATTCCATGCCAAAATTGGCTAACAGTCATATTTTTACTGGCTTATGCATTTTATTTTAAGTGTCTTGTGTTAATTCTAAATATCAAATTCTTGAAGTAAGAATCAATGTCTCCAGGGTCATTTCCCTGAACAATTATTCATGATTGCCAAAATTTCATTGTTGTATTGTAATCGGTTTAGTAAGATCTGTGACGAATATATTACTTTTGTAAAAGGGTTATAATAATTATTTCCTACACGAATTGACAGAGAAATAAGAATATATATAACACTGGTCAACACTCATTTTATTGCCAATCATATTAGAGTGATTTTGGGGTAACTTTGTGGTGCTGATTCCGAATATGACATCGGTTTTGCTAGATTGGCTCTAATTTATGAGATAATTGGTACCCCATTGAAACACGTAAAAATGCAAAAAATTTAATGTTCAGGCGGAGCCTACTTACAAATCGCATTGAAATTGTCTCAAATCATACAAAAGTAAACACATGAAATACATAATGGCATTTTATTCGGTCTCACCATCTAGAATGTTCCGGTAGTTTCCCATATGCACGCGTTATGGTTACGTTTCCTATTAATTGAGGGTATTCATTATCTCAAGAACTAGAGCCAAATCGGAAAAACTACTTTCATTTTGGAATTCAGCAACCCCAAAATACCCTAAATTCGTACGAATTTCCTTGGCAACGAAAAAAAAAAGTTTTTTTGTTGACCTGTGTAATCAGTGATATATATAACCTCGGCTTAAATAAATATGGTGTGGTTTAAATGAAAACAGGCTAAAATAAAGGTATAATTCATACCATAAAAATAAAGTAATAAACCGGGTCACATTACAATACACACACACACACACACACACACACACACACACACACACACACACAATATATATATATATATATATATATATATATATATATATATATATATATATGTATGTATAGTAACATAGATAGTTTCATTTCATTCTTTGTTTTAAATGCAACCATTCATGAAAAGCCCAGTTCGCATAAGTATGAGATCCCAAATAAAATTAAAACTTACATTAATATACTACATTTAGAGTACTCTCATATGAATATGCCCTTGGAAGCATGGAGGAGTCTTTTTAGGCAGAATTAATGGCATTTAGTTATTTATTATATAAAAATAGTGAAAGTGGCAAGTGATAGTAATAGTGACAACAAAAAACTAATAATAATAATAGGAATAATAATAATAAATACATTATAAAGTTTACAAAATGTTACATAATTTTAGATTAAATGATTTATTGTGTATTTAGTAGAAAATAAATAATACTCAATAAAAAATAAATTACAAAATTAAAGGTACTTAATGAAATTAGCATATTTTAAGTAGTTTATTACAAAATGGGAACTTTATTACTATGGTAAAAATGGCAGTAGTGAACTATACATCAGAAGGAGCTAATGAAGGGCTTTTTTAGTGATTTACGAAATACATTTAGTGAGGAAGCCTGCCTGATATGCATGGAAATTGCATTTCATACATCTGCTCCTTTGAAAGAGAGAGTATTTCCCGCAGTTTTTATTGTACAGTTAGGTTTGTGTTTAAAATCACTGAGCAATCTGGTGTTATGACGATGGTGGTCTTTGAATGGGTGATGTATGTTGATTTTTATTGATAACTTTGAACATATTGACAGTAAAATTGAATTTATATAAATCATTTAGTTTTAAAATATTTTGCTCTTTAAACGTTGGGGAAGCTTGACTTTGTCTGTTATTCGAGAGTTCACAGACATTTTTTTGGAATAGGATGTTTTATATACAGGGTGTACATAAAGTCAGGATCTATTTTTGTGAAGCACTTGGAAATTATATGGAATTCAATCATAAAATGATAAAGTGGTAACATTCATTAAATAATTAAGTGTAGGATTCGACGTGACGCCCATCAGTATCCCTGCACAGCTCAAATCGTTCCGCAGCATTTCTAAACACATTCTGGAGCATTTGCGGGGTTATGTTATCTGCAGCAGTTCGTATACGTGTACGTAAGTTTTCAAGACTCGTAATCTTCGTCTGATAGACGTGCGACTCGATAAAGCCCCATGCAAAGAAATCTAAAGGGGTTAAATCTGGTCATCTCGCTGGCCAAGGTCTGTTGCTTCCGCGTCCGATCCAGCGATTTGGAAAACGTCCATTTAGATAATCCTGAACAATTTTGGCATAGTGACAAGGAGCACCATCATGTTGATAGACGACGGGGATAGGATTGTTAGTACCGTCGTCTATCAACATGATGGTGCTCCTTGTCACTATGCCAAAATTGTTCAGGATTATCTAAATGGACGTTTTTCAAATCGCTGGATCGGACGCGGAAGCAACAGACCTTGGCTAGCGAGATCACCAGATTTAACCCCTTTAGATTTCTTTGCATGGGGCTTTATCAAATCGCACGTCTATCAGACGAAGATTACGAGTCTTGAAAACTTACGTACACGTATACGAACTGCTGCAGATAACATAACCCCGCAAATGCTCCAGAATGTGTTTAGAAATGCTGCGGAACGATTTGAGCTGTGCAGGGATACTGATGGGCGTCACGTCGAATCCTACTCTTAATTATTTAATAAATGTTACCACTTTATCATTTATGATTGAATTCCATATAATTTCCAAGTGCTTCACAAAAATAGATCCTGACTTTATGTACACCCTGTACAATCAAAATGTCTTTAATTGTATGTAATGTATGTAAAATGTAGTTATGTACAATAAACAAATAATTGCAAAAATTGCTGATTTTTCGTAAACTTCAACTTCAAATATAAGTAGCTAGGAATGGTCAAATCTGGATTTTAGAGCCATATTTCGATTTAGCACATAAAAATGCATCATTTGGTCACTAGTAGTTTTTGAAAATCTAAAGATTTCACTTTGCTCCCTAAAATTGACACACCCTAGTACCCGGGCTACCAAGGGAGCCGGTGTTTACTATAAATGTGGCATTTTTTTTCGTAATCGGTTGTTTCAATTTTTCATTTTTTACATAAGTCCCGGCGAATATATTTCGCGTGAAATAATACTGAATCACAACCTCGCGTATCGTCATTTCATCCATTATTTTTATAAATCGCCAGATACACTTCTGAAGCGGTCAATCTCGATGATGCTCTGACTTTCCAAGTAAAACAGTACACTTATTGGGTTAGCTAATGCCTCACCAAATTCAAATCTTATAACAAGACTGCCGGGTAACTCGGGGTTTAGATGTGTACTCACGCTGCCACAATGATCAGTCGACAGATCAAAAGCAAACAATGTGCGTCCACTTATAAACTCGTCTATAGTGACACCCGAGCCAAACACATCACACCCATTAACATCACAGGACAGATTGTGGTATGCACGTGAACATAAAGAAAACTCGGTTCCTGTAGAGTAATTCAATTCCAAAGCTCCGTCAACAGATGCGCCATTAATATGTAAATTTGCGCTTTTCAAGCCGAAATTTTAGAATTTGAAGGTCGATTTCTTATGCTCACCTTATGGTCGAGCAAAGCAAGCCGATAAGGACGCGCTGGGAGAATACGCAAGGCCACATTTTCTATCTGCTTGGTGGTTACACCCGCCGTGACGGTATGCGTTTTTAAAATCACGCCTCTCATTGGATATTTAACTGTATCTTTCAACAAGCGCTCGCTTCTCATTTTCCATCTGTTTGGTGACAGATAGCTTCACACGTCGAACTCTAAGATACGTATCTAACATGTGTGCAACAACAGGTTTGACAGATTGGTCGCGACCATCATCCAGATTTAAATATATTTCGGGGGCTGTACGTGTGATTTTGATCCTCCTTTCAACACCGTTCAAAGGCAGTTTATCTTGTAACAAAACATCAGAGTGCAGCCTTGCGTAGCAATCGTAAATTTTCTTTTTTAAATTATTTTTTACACTATCCATCAATTGGGGAGTAAAATACTCCTCAGCCGCCAAATGTGCCTCTTTTGCATCTCTCGTAAAGTTTAAAACAGTTTCTAAATTGGCTCTATAATGATAATAGCTAGTTCCAGGTGAAACTTTAGTTTAGTTTAATTCACAGATCACACTGACTTAACAGCGTATGTAGGAAGTTGTTTTCGGGGTATACTGCATACAGTAAACCTCTTTACAATCTTTGCCATCCGAATGTGCAATTCTTAGTTTAGTGTAATGAAACGCGTTTGAAGGGTCGAAAACATGACTCCCTGATGAAGAAATCACGAACTCTGTAGGCGCCGTCGTTGACCCAATAGCGTTAAGAGGATGAATTGTGACGAATTCGGTCTCCACAATACTTGCTTGCGTTGGAGGCACATCAAAGAGATTTAACTCGGATTTGCAACACTCCGAACTGTGGGGGTAAAAAAATGGGCCATAGCAACCGTTAATGCAGCCTTCCACTTCAGTTGTAGAATCACCTATGAGAGGCAGCTGTATCAGATTTACCTTATATTAGTTTTTAAAACATAAGTCTACGACCGGTTTCATACGCTTAGAAATTTATTTTTATTTTTTAAGTCCTTTTCCGCTTTATAGCACGATTTGCCTGCTTAGCTTTCTTTGTTTTTCCGCGTCGTACAGTAAGTTTTCTTTCTCTTCTCGCAGCCTTTTTTTTTTCTTTCTTCTAAAAAACTCCGCCGCGCATTTTTCTCTTCGCATTTCCCGACGATTTCATCCCGTGTACGTCGTAAATGTTTTCTGAAAGCTTCTTTAGGTTTAGTACCTGACATTATATATTCAAATGTGTTAAGTCCTAATTGTAGGGCCTTCTTTAAAAAATATTTGGACCCACTCTTCAGTAAGGGCACAGCTGTGTGCAGGATAGCCAAAAATTTTTAACCGATGCCACTTCCACGCTGGTACCTCAGCACTCGGTAGACGGAAAATGGCCTCTGTGTCATTCTGTCGCAACACTCCGGAAGTGGAGCTTCACGGTTAAGCTCCTATAGCCGAATGTGAACTTTTTCCCGTTATTCATTCTTATATACATGTATATTGAGATAGTGGTTAGTAAGTTAGGTGCAACTTTGACATAATGAGGCTTATCATATGCAATGCTCAAACTCTTACCTCTATGATCTGGAATGTGCACAGTGCGTAACAAACGAGCCTGGGTATGTTCAAGAAATTGGTGGTTCACGATATTACTGTAAACATAACACCCAAGGGAGGGGCTCCAGCGTTCAATTTCGGTAATTTTAGTTGGTACAATAACCTAGATAAGTCATACTGTGACTCGTAAAAAGTGTCTCTTCAGAAGGCCTCGCCATATCTGCCTCAGGTATAATTTTGAACAGTTCAGTGTCTTCAATATTTCTACTAGCCGTTGGTTTTAACAACAAAGTATGGGCCAGTATGTCTTTGTTTACGACTTCAAAACGACTCCCATTTAAAGCCCTCGCAATATCCTCGGCTGTGTCATAATGCCCACGTCCTAATGTTACTTTTGTAATATAGTACTGCAACTCGCATAGTATCATCTAAAGTTATGCCTAATTTTACACACTCATCGAGTCTTTTAAGAATTAGAAAAAACGGCATCTTTCTTCTCAATACTTAAAAAAATTGGTGGTCAATTGGAATTCACACTAGTCGACCTGGTATGATTCACGCCCCAAATCGATAGGTCCATACAGTTCTGTTAAAAAGATGGACAGAGTATTGTCAGGATGCGTAGGCATCCCAAAGAGGTAGAAGAGGGTAGTGTGACGTAGAAGTGGTTAGGCATCACTTTGTACTACTTAAGTTTCATTATTGCTTGAACTTTTATATAGGAGTTGAGGCTTTCATGGTACCCTAACCACTTCACCAGATACATCTTTCTCTTCTCTGTACCTTTACTTCCTAAAATGTTCTCAATTTTAAACACTTTTTACCTAAATTAAACACCACTTTATGCATCTCCTCGCCATAAAGGCCGCCCACACTTCACCATTCAAATCTTCAATGGAATACATTATCACAGCGTCTTTAGGCCTCATAGATCTAACTTTAAAAATCTCTTGAGTCCACCACCCTTGCTCAAAGCCTTTTGCAAACTTATTCCCCGCTCGTGACAGTCTTACATAATCATTGATTGTGAAACGCACAGAGCGTGGTGGTGCTCTACGTTTATCTTTTCTCGCCTCAAGCTCTATATGGGGGTCTCTTTTTTAAAGTCTCGTCAGATGTTCCAATCATGCAATGCCGTGACCGATTGTAGGATGAAGCCAGCGGCTCCAGAATGTCTATAAAGCTATGTGTTTTATTTTTCACCGGGATGAGCCACAAGTATCTTGAAAACACGTCTATTATAAACAAAATATACCTACACCGGTTATTATACACTGAATACCTCTGGATGTCTGTTAAATCCGCCTGCCAAATAGAATCAACCGAGGCTGCTAATGTCTTGGCAATTTTAAACATTCTTCTCACCGGTTTCTGTAGTGTATAAGCATCCTGCTCATGCAAAAACCTCTCAACACCTTTTTTCTCTACTCCCTCATTATAAATGCCTCTGTACAATCTATTAACATCCCCGTAGGAGGCTGAATTAGAAATGTCATAATACCTTTTTCTTAATATGTTAGGCACTGGCGTATTTTAGAGGCGCGCGAGTAAGGTTGTGTGTTGGTGGTTGGTGCCTTCTTCTTCATCTTCAAAGATGTTACCGGCCGGGGTGAAGGTGTGTTCAGCTGTGGTACATGCGCTGCTTCCCCCAAGTCTTTTAACCTGTTCTGGTCATCTATCAAAGTTTAAGGGATATTTATTTGCTGTAGTCTAGCTTTAATATGTCCCCATCCTGTTGGTGAAGGTCTATCGCACTTTATCACCAAATCGTGTACGATATCAATGATGTTCGAGCCCTGTGCCTTTGATCCCTCAACAACAACCTCGCCTGTATCGGACCATGTATAATGGGGTCCTCACTCAATAGATTATAAAGACTTAGCCCTTTATTCCTCAATGTATGAGGTAGCCTACTTTTTTATGCATGTTCTTCGTGTTGCTGGACCGCTCCGTTGTTCTTTGACTGTTCGACTCTAGCCTCGGCCCCAGGTCCTATGCCGCCACGCTCAACATTATCAGTGCTATGTCTGATAACTATGGGGACCTCGGCCCGCTTCTTATAATCTTCGAGCTCTTGAAGAAATTTATGTAGAGCTTCTTTTCTCAGGGGCTTCTCGCTGTTTAATAGAGTCACCAATTCATTCTCCATTCTTTTAAGCCTATTTTTACCAGGATCTAGTACTAATTCCTGGTTCTTTTGGATTTTGTAATAAACCATACACCTCATGTGGAATCACGACCACTTTCTTCATTGTATTATACTAGACAATAAAGGCGCCAAAACTGAAAAAAGATGGGGAGGAAAGATCCGCCTATTTGCACAATAATTCGCTTTTTCTTTCCCACACTTTGTTTTTTAGGGGCGAGCGCGCGTATTATGCTCTTGTAATTACGTAAGCGCGACTTCTGAGAGGTCTTCATTGGTACATTGCATTTTATAACGTTAAGACAGATTTAGCAGATGCATTTTAAAAAGTCTTGGTCGATATTTTAAACCAACAGGCGTAGGAAAGTGCGCGGCAATCGTTGGTAGATTTTTATTAATTCATAATATTTCTTTAACTTCTTTGTCATTCTGGGATGTACACCGTTCAGCCTCGTTTGGAAATATATTCGTTCTTAGAAGGATCCTGAACGTGTTTCTCGGGTGAAGGTCACAAACCAAATATCCGTAACGTTGATTTGTAACTTCTTTATAAACTTCCAAAAAATCCTTACGCTGATTTGGGAACATCTGACTAGCTAATACCACAATTTGTGCCACATCTCTACGTTGTGCGAATAAGACTAGATATTGTGTATTTAGCGATACATCGCGCATGGTGCTAGGACAGTTTGTTACCGGACAGTTCGCTACCGGACATTTCGCTACGGGACATTTCGCTACTAGGTCTGTTCGTTATTAGGTCGCTTCGCTACCATATTCAGAAAAGTTTGTTAGTTAGTTGGTTAGTTGGTCACGTCACGTGGTATAAAATAAACATTAACAAATATGTTTTATGGGACCTAGTATGTTTCATGGACTGCTCTCGATTTTCCTACAAAGTTGCAAACAAGGGCAGTCGATGACCCTGATTTTGTTTCTGCAATCGTTTTTTTTGAGAAACCTAACCTAACCTAACCTAACCTAGAAAAATGTATACTAGAAAAATGTATTTTTGACTAAAAAAGTGCATAACTTAACATGTTATTACATTATCATTTGTATAATTTAGGTCTCGGGGGCACGGGGGCTACGCCCCCGTAAAGATCACGCATCACAAAGTGAACCCTATACCGATCAATTCGTGATGCGTGATCTTTACGGGGGCTCCGCCCCCGTCCCTTCGAGACCTAAATTATACAAATGATAATGTAATAACATGTTAAGTTGTAATAACATGTTAAGTTATGCACTTTTTTAGTCAAAAATACATTTTTCTAGTATACATTTTTCTAGGTTAGGTTAGGTCAGGTTAGGTTAGGTTAGGTTTCTCAAAAAAACCGATTGCAGAAACAAAATCAGGGTCATCGACTGCCCTTGTTTGCAATTTTGTAGGAAAATCGAGAGCAGTCCATGAAACATACTGGTCCCGTTTTGTCTTAATAAACATCAACAAATGTACCTCAGTTTATTTACCTATGTAAATATTGTTAACACAGCTTTATGTATAAAATAATATAACAATGATTTTAACCTTTAATGGTAGCGAAGTGACCTAGTAACGAACAGACCTAGTAGCGAAATGTCCAGTAGCGAAATGTCCGGCCACCATCGCGCATGTATCTATTTTTGAAAAATAGGTTCTGATTGATGAAGAACACCCTTATGTTAAGATGGTGGGAGAATACAGTAAATGTCTCGGCTAACGTTTTATCCATTTCTAACATGAGATCGTCAATTACAATAACCGTGTGTTTATTGCCCTTTCTCGAACTAACATCATAAACGCCTTTGTGAAACAAAATACCTTGGTATTTGTTGAATACGGCTTCGTATGTCGAATAGCACCATACGACTTTGTGCACAAAATTTGAGAACAGATCGTCCTTATCTTTAATGATTTTAAATATAAACACGGTTTTGCCACAGCCTGTAGGACTGGATATAATACATGTAGAAGGGCTTGTGAACCTGATTTTTTCTACAGAATCCATCTCTAACACGACACACTCCTAAATGGGACATTTACAAACTATAAAAAATTTTAAGTGTTGCTCCTTATATTCTACAATCTTGTTTTTCTTCCACACAGCCGTGAATGATGACGAGGATGAGGTACTGTACCAGCAACATGGCCCCCATCATAGATAGTGTAGTTGAGACTACAAACTCCAATACCACCAGCGAACCATCAGTACTGTAGTTACAAACGTAGCACCCCCACTCGTCAATTCGAGAAGAAAGCGAGTGCATGACAACATCGATGAAACACCTTCCACGTCAAAGCGCATAAAATCATCGACCGTTAGAACCACAGTAATAGAACCGCACTCCTCCACATCTTACGGTACGCCCCCTTCAGTAGCACCATCTACAAATAAAACTGTACCCACTTATCCCCATTCAATACCGTAGCATATCATCCGAACTGGTGCGCAGCGTCACCACCACCCCCTCCCTGATTAGAAACCAATACGTAGTCAGGATCGACCCCCGAGTCATGTGTAGTAACGGCATTGAGCATGGACTGCAGCGCATGGTTGAACGTATTGTGGAGTTTTCCCTTCAGAGCAGTGAGGGACGTGAAACCAGGACGCGACTGGCCCTCGGGTTCGCATCAGATGTTAGTGATAGAGACGATTTTGGGGTGGTAATACCCTACAGGCATCTCATCTGACCGCCGTAGATGTAAAGTACATTTTGGGACCTACAATGCAGGCCTCTCAAAACGACACCGAGCTTAATGTGGAGAATTTCACGATTGATATAGACCACGTCTTCCGACCTGTCGGTCACAGCGCAACGCCTTATACTCTTAACTTTAACAGTTATCAGATATACAAAATACACACTGTTTTCGATCGTGGTTGCGGGTTTATAGCATTACTCTTGGCATATGTTTACTGTGGTAAATACAGCTGCCCAAAAAATTTGGATGCCTACGGTAGTGGAGCGTGCACGGAAATGGCTGCAGATTGTAGAGTTGATTTTTACTGTCATATGGGCCCTGAAGAGTTGCGAAGGGTAGAGCAGGAAATGGGTGTACGTATAGTTGTGTTTGGAGTGGATGATAGCCGTATTACTGTGTATGTTTTTAAAAGCAACGTGAGAGAACGTACAAAGCCCATACTTATTTTAGGCCTGCCTGGGGCAACGTGTCTACCCACCCGTAATATAAGGGCTCTTCATGCGAGTTACGATAAAAGTCGAAAATATGGAAGACCTCACGATTTGTGTAAAGGTTGTCTCGAGTTTACGAATGACCTATTGAAACATTGTAAGGAGTGCCACATAGTCTGCAACCAGAGTAAAAGCCCCAGATGTGAAAGTCTTGTAGCTGAAACTGAGAAGCGTGATTGTAATGTATGTAAGCGCATGTTTTTTAATAATGTCTGTTTTTCTCACCATAAATCAAATGGCACGTATAGGAAAATGAGAATTTGCGAGTGGGGGTATGTTTTATACAATGAACAGCTGGGGCAAATTCGAGCACAAATACGATGAAATTCATTGTTCTACATGCCATGAAGAATATAAGGCGGATGGTGTAAAGCACTATGTTGTATGAAAGATGCCAAACCTAAAAATAAGCCCTGTATAACCGTGTATCATGACAGAAACCTTCACAAACCCCGAAACAAACGAGGTTATCCGCATTTACTCTTAAGTCAGACTATTTGTGATGAATGTATGAATATTGAGTGTGTTGAATGCCACAAATGTTGTAAGCGGACAAACATTTAAGGTGTCTGCAAGAGATTCCCCGGTGAAGCTGTTTGTGAACTATATTGTCAAGCTAGCTGACCAGTTCAAAAAAGTGACGGTATATTCTTGCCCATAACGCTGAAAAATTTGACACTCCTCTCCTTTATAAGGAGCTGCTTGAGCATAGGTCCTCAGAGATATTCACGAGTGATCCCTTGAAAAGAGGGAACAAACTTATACAGATACAAATAATGTGAAATGTTTAGTTTAAAGACACCCTGTTGTTCACACCTTGTAAATTAGCCAAGCTACCCAAAGTGATGGGGTAGACGCTGAAGTTTCAAAAGGGACTTCCCTTACACATTCCTCACTGACGGCACTTTAAATTATGTAGATCCACCACCTCCTAAACATTACTTTAACTATGAATGTATGAGTAAAAGCGAACGTAAGGATTTTGAGCGCTACTACAACAGGTTTAATGAAGATAATCCTTACAATATAGTATATGAATGTGAACGTTATTGAGTGAATGACGTATGCGTCCTTAGAGTATGTTTCCAAGCCTTTAGAAGGATGTACATAACGAGTTTCAACTGTGATCCGTTACAAGTAGCAGCCATGATCGCATCACTGTTTTTTACCGGATTCAAGAATAATTTCTTGCCTAAAGACACACTTCCAATCATCTCTCGAAACGTCCCGCGCATTTATGGTTATAAGGATATTTACTGGCTCACCCGCATAGAGCAGCAGACAGGTGTGTGTGTATAAAGCACGCTCGCAACACGGGGGAAGTGGCAATGGTCAATGGCCGTGTTTTTTGGGTGGAGGCTTAATTGAGTGCCCCACCAATGGTGAGAAATCAGTGTACTCATTTAACGGCTGCTGGTAGCATGGAAGCCCGCGTCCTGAGTGCAGCGTCACAGGGGATGACCATGGGAGATCTTCCGGACCCGTGACCAGCTTATAAGCTCCCAGTTCACTTACAAGGTTCTGTGGGAGCACGAATATAATACCTGGATGGAGTCCGATGAGCAATATCGCGAAGAAATAAGGGCAATCAAACGTACAATGGTGGTGGAACCCCTCAAATGCGGTGACAGCTTGTTTGGAGGACGTACAAACCGCTTCAAACTATACTTTCTGCCTACAGACGGGGTGAAGAGTCACTACTACGATTTCTGCTCATTATTCTCTTATATGATGAAGAACAATCCGTACCCGATGGTATCAGGACAAAATCCCCCCGTGGACAAAATCCCCTCGCGGACAAAATCCCCCATGGACAAAATCCCCCCGGACACAACCCCCCCCGGACACAATCCCCCCGCGGACAAAATCCCCCTAAGGCTTTATTAAAAAAAGAAGAATACGACTGACTTTATTAAAGAAGAAAAATTAAAAACACAATAAGAATAAGAATAAGAATAAGAAAAGAGGCTTACAGAAACGGATTACAGAAACACGGATTACAGAAAAAATATCAAGATGACAATGATTTTGCCTTAAAAATTCGAATGATACCTGCTCTAGCTTTTGTGCCTCCAGAAAAAGTTGTTGATGCTTTTGAACAATTATACGATTTTATACCAGTGGAAGGTTTGCCAATTCTCGATTATTTTGAAGATAATTATATTGGAAGGCCATGCCGACGAGGACGAAGAGAACCCACTTTTAGCATTTCTATTTGGAATATGTACTCAAGAACAATTACAGAACTTCCACGTACAAATAACTCTGTCGAAGGCTGGCATAGACGCGTTGCATCTCTAACAGGATGCTCGCATCCAAACATATGGAAATTTTTAAAAGTTTTAGGGCAAGAAATAAGCTACCAACAGGCATTTATTTCTCAAATTATCGCTGGCTTGCCGACAGAACCGCAAAGGAAGAAGTATAAGTCTTCTTCTTCTCGCATTTTGAAAATTGTACAAGACTATAACAACAGGTCTATTTTTGATTTTCTTAAGGGAATTGCTTTTAATTTGTCTTTTTAAATTTTGAATTTTGTTTGACTTTGTGTTTTTAATTTTTCTTCTTCAATAAAGTCAGTCGTATTCTTATTTGTTTGCCCGGTTAGGTAATTGTACGCCCTTGACGATTGGTTAGGTTAAGTCGTGATATTTTTGTTAAAACTTTAATAAAGTCAGTCGTATTCTTATTTTTTTAATAAAGCCTTAGGGGGATTTTGTCCGCGGGGGGATTGTGTCCGGGGGGGTTGTGTCCGGGGGGATTTTGTCCGCGAGGGGATTTTGTCCACGAGGGGATTTTGTCCACGGGGGATTTTGTCCTAGAAGCGTACCCGATAGGTGCACCTAAAAAACTCGTGGGCTCCGCCATGCCTATCATCCAAGAGTTCTCAGTTAATTTGAGTGAGCGCTACTTTGGTCTTTCTTTCGTAGATGTGCTCCCCCCCTCGCGATTTATGGATGTCAATCTTGCCAGTTGTTATAGACCACAAACTCATGTTCCCTCTGTGTGTGAAATGCGCAGAGGAGAACTGTGGGGACTGTAATCACGAAATCAACCAGAGGAGATCAGAGGCGCATATACAAGTCCCGGGCGCTTCCTACCCCTTCGCTCCGGGTACAAAATACTGAAGATTTATGAGGTGTGGAGGTTTCAGAAGCTCCCCAACCTTTTCACGCCATATATAAATACTTTTTTGAAGGATAAAGTAGAAGCATCAACATACCCACGAGGAGTTCAGATCGAAGATGAAAACTCAGCGTATATTCAACGCTACCGTGATCGTGAAGGAATACAACTTGAACTTGGCCAAATTGTGAGGAACCCTGGCGAGCGCTTTAGTGCAAAGTTGTGCCTAAATAGCCTTTCGGAGAAGTTTGCTCAGAAGATATCATGCTCAACCATGCCAACCGCCATATCGTCAACTTTGATTTGCTCAAAGATCTAGTGAGCTTGGAAGATGATGGAAATGAGGGTGACCAACCATCCCACCTGGTTGTAGGAACTCCAACTTCCGGGCACAGAAATTGGGGTGTGTGAAGGAACTTAAGGGTACGAAGGTTTAGCGTAACAGTTACAAGAAATGATACCAGGTACCTGACACCTACGACACTGTTCCCTTTGGGTACCATGGTGCATGAATATTTGTTATATATATATATATATATATATATATATATATATATAGTGGCCTACGGATCACCAATTTGATGTGGCCAAAAAAGTAGGCTTACTATAATTAATGAATTAAATTGAAATGAATAATTAGGGGTCACCAGTTTGGAAATACAGCCCAAACAAAAAATATTTAATAAGGAGAAAGAAATTACTTTCTTGCTTTGTGTTTCATTAGAATAAATGAATTATTTGTTCACAGTAATTAACAATTCTATAACGGTATTGTGCTATATTACAAATGACTGATTCTTAGCAATAAGAAGGTTTGGCGTAACACTTACAAGAAATGATACCAGGTACCTGACACCTACGACACTGTTCCCTTTGGGTACTATGGTGCATGAATATTTTATATATATATATTGGCCTACGGATCACCAATTTGATGTGGCCAAAAAAGTAGGCTTACTATGATTAATGAATTAAATTGTAATGAATAATTAGGGGTCACCAGTTTGGAAATACAGCCCAAGCAAACAATATTTAATAAGGAGAAAGAAATTACTTTGTTGCTTTGTGTTTCATTAGAATAAATGAATTATTTGTTCACAGTGATTAACAATTCTATAACGGTATTGTGCTATATTACAAATGACTGATTCTTAACAATAAGAAATGGTTACACAGTATAACCGATAAAAGCTGCGTTAATGACTAGCAACAAGAATTAAGATAACGAGATATTCGGTACTCTACGCTACAATAATGATTAAGTAAGAAAACAACAACTAGGTAAGAACGTACGATATTGGATTCACAGCAATAAGTAATTATACAAATAAATAAATTATATGAATTTAGAAAATAACAAGGTGATACACAACTATGTTATTGGTACAACACTTGAATAAGCCTATTGCGGTCTTAACGGGAGAGTTAGTTTGAACGGTACTGAGAACACTTTTTAGGGCCTAAGCAACTAGGCAGAGTTTGTGGACTTTTCAGCCTTGAATCCTGAATAGTCTAGCACGACGTAACAAAACACTGTAGGCCGAGTGAGGGCCTACAAGAGGCTTACCGGCCTGCTAATTGGAGGTGGATAACTCTGAAGACTGAGAAGGGCTTACGTGAAGGTTGACCGTATTGCATTTCGTCGTAGATAGCTCTGAAGACGTAGAGTGATGTTTACTTCCGGTCGGATGAAATTGTAGGACGCCTCAAGTGGTGATTCACTTCGTGTATTGGTGAACTGTTGCTTGAAGGACTGAAGCCGTCTGAGGTCGAACGGCGCTACGTGAAAGAGGAGATTCTCGAGGAGGAGTAACGAATAAAGTGAGAGCGATTTTTAGTGAAGTCTGGCTTATATAGGCTCGAAAACGTAAACTTTTGGCGGGCCTTTTTGTGAGAAGACAAACAACCGTTTTGGTTCTCTCTCCTTGAAAACCACGTGTGTATTTCGATTTCTGATAATTCCACGATGTTTGCGAACGACGAGGAAAGGCATTTCTGGTCGGTCTGTCACACACACACACTATATATATATATATATATATATATATATATATATATATGGTGGTAAATGAAGTCAAGTAGAGAGCTCTGTTGCACAAGGGACAATACTAGCTCCCTTGCTGTTCATAATAATGATTGCAGATATTGATGCAAATATTAATGACACGACTGTATCATATTTCGAAGATGACAGAAAGATATGCAAGGAAATATTGAACGAAGGTGACAGAAAGAGTTCAAAACGACATTGAAACATTATTCCAGTGGGCAGAAGACAACAATATGAAGTTCAACGAAGAAAAATTCCAACTTCTAAGATATGGTAACAAAAAGGAGCTACAGAATAAAGAGTACAAAACTCTGCAGGCCAAAGAGATAACACCAAATCCACAAGTCAGGGATCTTGGAGTAATAATGTCGTCGGATGCAGAATTCAGAGAGCACTACAACATCAAAATTACAACAGCTAGAAAAATAATGGGAACTTCCGCAGCAGAAGAGCAAGCATCACGCTCAAATGATGGAAGAGTCTAGTCCTACCAATAATTGAGTAGTATTGCTCAGTACTCACAAGCCCATACAGAAAACGAGACATTCCGAATATTGAAGCTATACAAAGGACTTTTACGTCTAAGAGAGAGGAAACGGAAGGTGAAGCCTACTGGTCTCGACTCCAATCACTGAAACACTACTCTCTCGAAAGAAGGCGCGAGCGGTACACAATAATATACATATGGAAAATACACGAGGGTTCTGTCCCTAACCTCAGAAACGAAATAGAAACAAACTGGCATGAGAGGAGAGTCAGATTTTGTACGGTCCCAGCTGCGGTGGGACAAGGGGCCATGAAAATGAGGATGGAAATACTCCCAGAATACGAGGCCCAAAGCTTTTCAATGCCCTACCAAAAGAAGTAAGGAATCTCCAGCACACCGACCTGAATAACTTCAAGATCCAGGTGGACAGATTACTTTGCAATGTCCCTGACCAACCATGCGTGGTTGGCTACGAGGGCAGGAGGAGATCAGACAGCAATTCTCTCCGTCACCAAATCCCTCAAATGAGGCGGGATGCTGCAGAGGGGTCAACCGCAGGTCGATCTTGAACTGTCGTTCGAACTCACACAAAAAAAATATATATATATAATAATAATAACATATATATATATATAAAATGTGTGTATATATACTGTGTGTGTGTGTTTATATATATATATATATATCCTGTATTAGAGTCTATTTACTTGTTGACGATATTTTACAATTTATTTTTCTATTTAAAATAAATCATGTTTCATTTTCGCCTTTCTGTGTGTGTGTGTGTGTGTGTGTGTACAGGAAAAAATCTAAGCACCGCCTGCTGTATGATTCAGTCCAGTCAAAGGGGTCACGTGACTCCTGCTACTAATCAGGACATATCGCAGCCCTGTTTGTTCAGTTGACTTCAGCAACCCTGGTTCTCAGACATGTATTTTACCTGTTGAAGAATTCTCGCCTAGAGAGAAAATAGTGATGGCTACCTCTGATATTGTATGCTCTACATTCGTAAAGTGGTACTCGATAAAGTCTATCGATGTGGTGAACACTCAAATAATCCCTAGTAATTCCTCCTTTGAAGCCTTTAAGACAACATTAAATCGTCGAAGTATGGGGAACAAGACGTCCAAATACTCTATGGATATTCTGGTAGAGCGTTGCTGGCTTTCGTGGATCAAACGATATAGTCGAATATGTTGTACGGTTAAACTGTGTAAAGGAACACCTACATGGTGAAGTGAAAGAATCAACGCATGCAGAAGAGAAATAGCGTGTGTGGTTTGTGAACCTTGTTGATAATAATTGGTATGACAAGATATATTATGTCATGTTACATCATACCGAGTACGCGTACACAGCGTTGGAGAATGTAAATCTTGTGATTATGGACAGTTTAAAATATTTCTACCACCCACTACATCCATATATATCGTGATGAGGTTCGCGGCGAAATTGTAGCTCCAGGCTTGTGCGAGATTTTAGTAGAGTTTAGGAATGGGTATCGTTTGTTAAACAAAAAGGATAAATATGGACATATGTTTCTCTCAAATTGATCGCCGGAGTGTTAATAAAGTGTGCAGAGCTCGAGAAAGTACAATGTTGAATGCCCGTGAACGAAGATGTACGGTGGGCATTCCGGGAAGTGTGTGATAAAACATTAAAGCCGATATTACTTTATGTATCGTAGATGGAAAAATTCTCTAAATGCCTGCCCGGTATAATGGATTACAAATATTCGTATGATTCACCAACGCGCCGCGATCCTTTCATTTTGGAATAACCCCGTACATGAATCACTAACGCTTGCCACAACTCATTCCCCCCACACCTCCCGCCGAACCAAACAGCGCGCCGGCGGTTCATAGTCACTTCATCAGCGCTTGACCTGACTGGACGTGTTCTCCTCACAATAGAAAACTAATAAAAGATGGAGGTATCGTTGAGCAGTATTGTCAATGCAGTATACGACATGTCCGTTTCGAAGTCTAGGCGCGTGTTCAGGCGTAATGCCGGTGCTATTAATTATGTACTTGAAACGAAGTGTAGATAATTAATAAAACTCTCGTAAATGGAATGTTATTTATTTAAGTGTTGAGGAGATGAACAGAATCTTCGTGGTGGTTGAGATGTGGGGCGAGGACAGTTATAAAATACCTGTGGGTGTAGGTACAAAAAGAGAGTAGATTAGTGATTTAACCTCATACGCTATTATTTGTACGCTGTGCAGAAATCGTGATGCAAACCAACCAACTGTTGATATACGGTTGATGTGGACGAATGCTGCTGTCAATAACACCCTTATCCCCGCGCGAAACCGTTTCAATCTCGACAGAATGTTTGAGGTCGTCGGCTTCGGCAAACTAAAACCTATATTAGACGCACGTGTTGCTGATATGCGTTGTTTTGAATACGCTTGAATACGCATACACAGCCCTGCTCGATGATTTTACCGAGTGTAGGGACGAACAAGGCGAGAATGGTTCGGAACTGAACGAGTATTTAGGAGGTACAGACTCTTCGAAATATCTTGAACTTTGTCATAAAGGACTTGAGCGGTACATGCCTGAACTCACCTTCACTGTTCACACTGAAGAATTATTTCTTTATATAAGACGCAGTTGGCACGATTTTGAAGCATACTTCAACTGCCGATATGAGTTGTGAAGAAGATTTTACGGATAAGTAGCTCGGCGCAGAAAGAATGAATCCCCATTTGGATTGGAGTGTTTATAAACTTGAATTTAATGGTGATGTTGTAGCAAACGATGCCATCTTTGTGCGTGCTTTTGATTGTATTCTATCCGCGTTTAAAGAGCGTGCTAATTTGACTACCAATTGTAAAGTGGGTAAAAAAATAGTGTTAAACGAGTTGAAAGCCTTTTATATTGAATATAGACATCCACATACTTTGAGTGGTGAATTAATGTTAAATCGTATTTATTGTGTAGTACAAACCAATGAATATGTAGCTGTAGACTCGATTACGTGTGAGTTTAGTATTTTATTTAAGCGTGGGAGATCTTAAAGTTTGTAATTTTGAAATATATATATATATATATATATATATATATATATATATATATATGTAATATATTAAACATGTATTGTATATAGAATTCTTCTGCTCTATCTGTATTATTTTTGATGAGTATATATATATATATATATATATATATATATATATAGACATATATATATATATATATATTATATATATATATATATATATATATATATATATATATACACCGGGTGTCCCAATAAAATGTTTACACATCATATTAACATATATATATATATATATCAACATGCACACTTTAGATGATAGTAATATGCGCTGATGTATTAGTATATTTATAGTACTTAGTAATAGTAATATAGTAGTAGAGTAATGGTGTATTGTACTTAAATAACAGTAGAATCCCTTGTTACAGGAAATGGCGGCATTGCAGTTATCGTTTGAGCAATGTAAGTGGATTCTGAAGCACTACTGGAAGACGAAGAATGTGGCTGAAGTATAGAGACATTGGAGAAATGAGTTCCGAACATTATCACCATCAGAGGTAACAATTACAAGATTACGTGATAAGTTTGAGACTGACGGAACAGTGCAAAACGTCAACAAAGGCTGATCTGGAAGACGTCGCACTTCAACTGACAATGAAAGTGTTGAGACCGTGTTACAGGCCTTCACAAATCTCCAAATAAGTCTACAAGGCAATGTTCTCGTGAAACTGGTGTTTCTAAATCCAGCGTTCATCGCATTTTGCGACGTGAAAAATGGAAACCGTACATACCTAGACTGCTCCATGCAATGAATGAGGACGATCCAGATCGTCGAAAAGAATTTTGTGAGTGGTTTTTGCACATGTTTGATGAAGAACAATCTTTTCCTGATTTCATTGTTTGGTCCGATGAAGCCACTTTTAAACTTAATTGGTATTATCAATCGACACAGCGGTGTGTGCTGGGCCACCGAAAATCCAAACGTAACAGAAGCACGAGCACTTAATCAACCAGGAGTGTCAGTGCAGTGTGGTGTGGTCTGTCTTCCAGAGGACTGATAGGGCCATTTTCCTTTGAGGACACTGTCACAGGTGTTGCTTACTTATCAATGCTGCAAGACAACATTGTACCTTCAATCAGAGCTCTTTTTTTGGAAGAAGAGTGTTACTTTCAACAGGATGGCGCGCCACCACATTACCACAATGACGTTAGAAATTTTCTCAATGTTTGTTTTCCTAGAAGATGGATAGGACGTAGGGGATGTACGGAGTATCCACCACGATCTCCTGACTTAACACCCTTAGACTTTTACTTGTGGAGCACTCTGAAGAACACTGTGTATGCTGAAAAACCAAGGACACTACAGGCCTTGAGACACGAAATTGAAATAGCCTGTGCCAACATTCCACTCCGAACAATCCGAACAGTATGCCGATCTGTTGCGCGCCGTTGTCAAGAATATATTGATACAAGTGGCGGACATTTTGAATATTTAAAACATTAAAGTAAGCAGCACAACCATGAAGGTATTGACGCTGCTGGCTGATATTTCGAACATTTAAACATTAAAGAAGCCTATTTGCTATCTATTTACTATCCACCTATTTTGCTTATTGATATATATGTTAATATGATGTGTAAATATTTTTTTTGGACACTGTATATATTAAACATGTATTCTGATGTATATAGATTTCTTCTATACTAGCTGTATTAGTTTTGATGTGTATATATATGTTAAATAATTATTCCTGTTTTTGCGTTCAATGCAATTCTTCTCTCCTGTTCGTGTTATATATGTGTTAAATAAATCCAATTGTTTTGCGTCTAATGTATATACATATTCGATATATATTAAATAAACAGAATGATGTAGTTGCGTTTTATTTCAAACAAATATTATTGAAGTGTGTATGTATATATATACAGGGTGTACATAAAGTCAGGATCTATTTTTGTGAAGCACTTGGAAATTATATGGAATTCAATCATAAAATGATAAAGTGGTAACATTTATTTAATAATTAAGAGTATGATTCGACGTGACGCCCATCAGTATCCCTGCACAGCTCAAATCGTTCCGCAGCATTTCTAAACACATTCTGGAGCATTTGCGGGGTTATGTTATCTGCAGAGTTCGTATACGTGTACGTAAGTTTTCAAGACTCGTAATCTTCGTCTGATAGACGTGCGATTTGATAAAGCCCCATGCAAAGAAATCTAAAGGGGTTAAATCTGGTGATCTCGCTGGCCAAGGTCTGTTGCTTCTGCGTCCGATCCAGCGATTTGGAGAACGTCCATTTAGATAATCCTGAACAATTTTGGCATTGTGACAAGGAGCACCATCATGTTGATAGGCGACGGGGATAGGATTGTTAGTACCGTCGTCTATCAACATGATGGTGCTCCTTGTCACTATGCCAAAATTGTTCAGGATTATCTAAATGCACGTTTTCCAAATCGCTGGATCGGACGCGGAAGCAACAAACCTTGGCTAGCGAGATCACCAGATTTAACCCCTTTAGATTTCTTTGCATGGGGCTTTATCAAATCGCACGTCTATCAGACGAAGATTACGAGTCTTGAAAACTTACGTACACGTATACGAACTGCTGCAGATAACATAACCCCGCAAATGCTCCAGAATGTGTTTAGAAATGCTGCGGAACGATTTGAGCTGTGCAGGGATACTGATGGGCGTCACGTCGAATCCTACTCTTAATTATTTAATAAATGTTACCACTTTATCATTTTATGATTGAATTCCATATAATTTCCAGGTGCTTCACAAAAATAGATCCTGTCTTTATGTACACCCTGTATTTAACTTAGCCTACCTTACCATGTTAATTTTCAATATCTTCCGACTTTACTTAAAGCAATTGGCATTAATGTAGTCTTTAAGTATAATAATACTGTTAAATCACGCCTGATAAAGAATAGCCAGGATATTGTTGTTGGTTGTGTGTAGTCGATCGGATGTACACAGTGTAACTCAGTATATATAGGCCAAACGGGTAAAACGTTAGAAATTAGGGTAAAACAGCATAAATATGCTTGTAGAACAGCTAATAATTCCAATGCTTTGTTTAACCATATGTATAGATGTAATCGTAGCATCAAGTGGGATAGTTCTAAAGCGCTTGTTGAAAACAGAGATATAACAGAAAGAAATATTCTAGAATGTGCAATTATTTACTTTAAAAACAATTTCAATAACAATGCGGGAATGTATAAAATTGACAATATCCTGTTAAATTTCCTTTTGCCTCTCATTAACTCTTGTTAAGTATGTGCTAATTGTTTTGGTTTCCGCTACGTTGTATATATTTATGGGCATCTTGCCTTCGCTCTTCATTCCCTGACGGGGTGTAGCTCTGAATACACGAAAGGCCTTGGAATCGTTTTTCTTTTTTCATTGTGGGTTTGCAGCATATATATATATATATATATATATATATACATATACTCTATATATAAACGATACGGTGTGTGTGTGTGCGTGTGTGTGTGTGTGTGTGTGTTTCCTCTAAAGAAACTGGCTGACAGCAGCTTACGCAATACGCCTTCTAAGCTATCTTGCTGTGATGCTAAAGCCGTCCAGGATGGAAAACTCCATTATGCGCCGAGCATGCCTGCGAAAACATCTTCTCTTCTCTCTTCTCCTCTCTTTCCTTTTTATTACCCTTAAGTTAGGTTACTCCCTTTGAAGAGTCTACCCCCCCGGGCATCTTCAAACCCCACTCTCCTCCAGATTAGGTTACCCTCGAATGTCTATCCCCTTTTTACCCCGTTGGTGCATACCCACTTCTACCCCCTTGGAGAGGCTAACCCCCCCTCCCCATCATTATTGATCATGTTGCATTCAATTGATTTGCACTCTACATTTTTTCGGGGGTACTACTAGGTTTGTTTAACCTCCTTCGTAACATCTAACGTCATACGACGGAAGGGACCTAAAACTTTACGTGGGATCTGACAACGGGTCGCTACATAATTTGGACACGGAGGACGGTCTCCAGTCCAAATACTCTCCAGACCCAGTGTCGCTTAATTTTGCTCTTCTATGGGAAACGATGTTCAATATTCAGTCAAGAGAGCCAGAAACTGGCACATCGCTCAGGCCAAGGAATGAGTCCCATTGCCTCTAACTTCTGTGTTATTATTGTTATTATCACTAGCATTATCGGGATTCGAACCCCCGATTTCACTCATATCACCAAAAACAAAGACCCTTCTATACAAAAATATATTATTTTTTTTATTGTCTCAAACCACTCAAAAAAAAAAGAAGTTTCGAAGACCATTTCTTCGATCTAAAGAAGTTATGTACGAGGGTAATTCAATAAGTATCCGCACTTTTTATTTTCACAATTTTATTTTCACATCTGATAGATTATAAACACATCACTTCTCAACATAGTCTCCCTGTTTCTCAATACACATAGTCCAACGCTCTACAAGCTTCCTAATACCATTACAAAAGAACGTTTTTGGCTGTGTGCGTAGCCAGTCATGACCGCCTCCTTCAGGTTATCATCGCCTTAGAATCGCTGACCTCTCAAAGCGTCTTTTACTGGTCCAAACAAGTAAAAATCCGAAGGTGCCAGGTCTGGACTGTAGGCTGGATAGTCGAGAACTTCAAATTTAAGTTCTTGAAAGCATTTTCTAGTCTGTGCAGCGATATGAGGGCGCGCATTGTCATGTAACAGAATAACACCTTCCGACAATCTCCCTCTCCGTTTTGTGCGAATTGCTTGCTTTAACTCATTCCGAAGCATGTCAGAATACGATGCACTTGTTACTGTAGTTCCACGCTCTAGATAATGTTCAAGGATAGGGCCTCGTGTATCCCAAAACAGTGTTAGCATAACTTTACCTGCTGCCGACTGCGCTTTGAACTTCCTTGCAAAGGGAGATGTTGGATGCTTCCATTGCATGCTCTGTCGTTTCCTTTCTGGTTCATAGTAATGGATCTAGGTTTCATCTCCACTGTTAATGCGCTCCAAAAAGTTTTCACCTTCATTATGATACCGCGCCAAAAGACGAGAGCAGACGTCCATACCTGGATCCAGCACTATGAACCAGAAAGCAAACGACAGAGCATGCAATGGAAGCATCCAACATCTCCCATTGCAAGGAAGTTCAAAGCGCAGCCGGCAGCAGGTAAAATTATGCTAACACTGTTTTGAGATACACGAGGCCCTATCCTTGAACATTATCTAGAGCGTGGAACTACAGTAACAAGTGCATCGTATTCTGACATGCTTCGGAATGAGTTAAAGCAAGCAATTCGCACAAAACGGAGAGGGAGATTGTCGGAAAGTGTTATTCTGTTACACGACAATGCGCGCCCTCATATCGCTGCACAGACTAGAAAATGCTTTCAAGAACTTAAATTTGAAGTTCTCGACCATCCAGCCTACAGTCCAGACCTGGCACCTTCGGATTTTTACCTGTTTGGACCACTAAAAGACGCTTTGAGAGGTCAGCGATTCTAAGGTGATGATGACCTGAAGGAGGCGGTGCATGACTGGCTACGCACACAGCCAAAAACATTCTTTTGTGATGGCATTAGGAAGCTTGTAGATCGCTGGACTAAGTGTATTGAGAAACAGGGAGACTATGTTGAGAAGTGATGTGTTTATAATCCATTAGATGTGAAAATAAAATTGTGAAGATAAAAAGTGTGGATACTTATTGAATTACCATCGTATTATTTAAAGAAATTATTATATCTGACAAAAGCTTTGCTACCCTAAAGAAGGAAAAACTTCCCTTAGAATGTACCCTAAAAAAGAAATTATAAGTTGTAAGTTTAGAAAGTTTTATTTTAAGTATAGGGAAACGGTGTTACCCACTGAGCTATGGACGTTGGCGGGAAACACTGTTGCGACATGGCCACGACATAGCCCAGAAGTTTTGTATGGTATATAAATTCATTAGTTAAGATCCTTGATCTGGACTGGGATTTCTTTCAGATTATAGACTTAATGTTATCATTTTTCTCATTTATTATCTAAACATTAAAAGACGAATTTTAAGCTTTCAGAAGGCCTAATAGTTAATACTAATCACCGAAACTTTTGAGTGGGACACGATCGGGTTTATTAGAATTCAAGAAATTTCTTTTGGTGATATAGATTAACTCCTGGTCTGAAAACTCAGGATCACAAACTCTCCGACTAAGTCTACACAGAGTTTACAAAGAATTACTGTTGTCTTCCGTTACTATGGTCGGAATACAATGGGCCGTAGGTTATAGGTGTGGCACAGAATAACTTGGGTAACCAATCGTATATACATATATAAATCTGAATTTTAATTCTAATAATAATAATAGTTATAATTAATAATAATAATCATAATGTACTTTTTATACATATTTTAACACTGATATATATATATATATATATATATATATATATATATATATATATATTACTTTAAATAATAAGCCGAAACAACATTTTTTTTCTGAGAAATTTCAGTGGTAGGAGCAATTTGTCGCACCATTTCTCGCCTCATTTGGCATATTCGTATGTGGACACAAACGAATCCGTACGACGCGGAATAAAAAAGGAGAGAAAATGGAAGCCGAATCCAGAGCGAGACCATCGAAATTCATTTACGCGCTGATTACGGTTTCAATGGAGATCTACGAGATCCTTTACGGATTTGGGGATCAGGAGCTTAGCATAGAAACAAAATTGGGATATAAGTGGATAGATTTGGAGGGGAGAGGAATGTGGAACCCTCAACTTAATGCGGCGGTTTTCAAATTGGTTTTGAATTAAGAGAGAGAAAGGAAGGAAGCGAGATACGATAACGTGGGATTAGACTGTGCGCGCGAACGGGATTTCGTTTTGAGTGCAAATAGATTTCGCGAAGAGTTTAGCATATGTAGCAGGGCTCTGAATTCGAATAGAAAATGTATTACGAATTCGCTGGTTTTAATGCCTTATTTTTCCATCTGAATTATATTATTTATTAAAGTATAATATAAACAGTAACCGGATTTTTCTTATTATAAGATGGTGAAAGCGTTCAAAATTCAATATATATATATATATATATATATACATTCAACTGCAAAGAACACGCAGTATAAATAACGTAAAGAACGACGCTTGTATAGGAGATATTCCGCGCAAGACGAGAAAGAGAAAACAACAAATGAAAAAATGAAGTACCACCTGGGAATCGAACCCGGGATCTTCCGATTGCCGGTCAGACGCGATAACCACTACACCATGGACTTCACTCTTCCAAATGCCGTAATTCCTCTACATACTCGCAGAAACCAATGCCCCAAGGGGGCACCTCCCGCATGCCGTAACATTATATACATTCAACTGCAAAGAACACGCAGTATAAATACGTAAAGAACGACGCTTGTATAGGAGATATTCCGCGCAAGACGAGAAAGAGAAAACAACAAATGAAAAAATGAAGTACCACCTGGGAATCGAACCCGGGATCTTCCGATTGCCGGTCAGACGCGATAACCACTACACCATGGACTTCACTCTTCCAAATGCCGTAATTCCTCTACATACTCGCAGAAACCAATGCCCCAAGGGGGCACCTCCCGCATGCCGTAACATTATATACATTCAACTGCAAAGAACACGCAGTATAAATAACGTAAAGAACGACGCTTGTATAGGAGATATTCCGCGCAAGACGAGAAAGAGAAAACAACAAATGAAAAAATGAAGTACCACCTGGGAATCGAACCCGGGATCTTCCGATTGCCGGTCAGACGCGATAACCACTACACCATGGACTTCACTCTTCCAAATGCCGTAATTCCTCTACATACTCGCAGAAACCAATGCCCCAAGGGGGCACCTCCCGCATGCCGTAACATTATATACATTCAACTGCATTTGGAAGAGTGAAGTCCATGGTGTAGTGGTTATCGCGTCTGACCGGCAATCGGAAGATCCCGGGTTCGATTCCCAGGTGGTACTTCATTTTTTCATTTGTTGTTTTCTCTTTCTCGTCTTGCGCGGAATATCTCCTATACAAGCGTCGTTCTTTACGTTATTTATACTGCGTGTTCTTTGCAGTTGAATGTATATAATGTTACGGCATGCGGGAGGTGCCCCCTTGGGGCATTGGTTTCTGCGAGTATGTAGAGGAATTACGGCATTTGGAAGAGTGAAGTCCATGGTGTAGTGGTTATCGCGTCTGACCGGCAATCGGAAGATCCCGGGTTCGATTCCCAGGTGGTACTTCATTTTTTCATTTGTTGTTTTCTCTTTCTCGTCTTGCGCGGAATATCTCCTATACAAGCGTCGTTCTTACGTTATTTATACTGCGTGTTCTTTGCAGTTGAATGTATATAATGTTACGGCATGCGGGAGGTGCCCCCTTGGGGCATTGGTTTCTGCGAGTATGTAGAGGAATTACGGCATTTGGAAGAGTGAAGTCCATGGTGTAGTGGTTATCGCGTCTGACCGGCAATCGGAAGATCCCGGGTTCGATTCCCAGGTGGTACTTCATTTTTTCATTTGTTGTTTTCTCTTTCTCGTCTTGCGCGGAATATCTCCTATACAAGCGTCGTTCTTTACGTTATTTATACTGCGTGTTCTTTGCAGTTGAATGTATATAATGTTACGGCATGCGGGAGGTGCCCCCTTGGGGCATTGGTTTCTGCGAGTATGTAGAGGAATTACGGCATTTGGAAGAGTCAAGTCCATGGTGTAGTGGTTATCGCGTCTGACCGGCAATCGGAAGATCCCGGGTTCGATTCCCAGGTGGTACTTCATTTTTTCATTTGTTGTTTTCTCTTTCTCGTCTTGCGTGGAATATCTCCTATACAAGCGTCGTTCTTTACGATATATATATATATGTATATGATACACACAGACCGTGCATGGAACAAGGAACTCTTCTGGGAAAATTAAATCCACTATAGTCCGAATAAGTAATGGTAAATGACAAACGCGAGTGACCCGTTGCCCACGTCGGGCTAACATCATGAAAAAAAAAAACTATAGTGTCTGTCATTTACCATTACTTATTTGGACTATACTGGATTTAATTTTCCCAGAAGAGTTCCTTGTTCCATGCACGGTCTGTTTGTATCATAAAAACCTCAGGAAACCATTCTGAGTTCACTCCCACCATGAAACGGACATGTTCTGTGCCTTGAAAAGTGGACGCTCAATTCTGCCAGTTGAGGTTTAAGTTTTGGTTTTTCGCTAAAAATATAATAGTTATCCCTTCTTCTTTGATGTATTCAGTCCGATGTGAATGCAACAGTAGTGTGGGCGCAAAATGGACGAGTGCAAGAATGTTGCAATGTTGCAAGATACAATGGTTAATGTTGCAAAGGGTGATGGTTTGTTGCAAAGGGGGAGGTATGTTGCAAAGGGGATGGGTATGCACTGAAGGGGTGGGGGTATGCAATGAAGGGGGAGGTGTGTGCAACAACTCAATGCAGCAAAGGGGGGTGGCGGGGTGCTAAAGGTGCAACAAGGGGTCAAGAAACTTGGAGGCGGCGTTATCCCCGAAGAGAAAGACAGGAGAAGGAGAGAAAGCAAGAGAGGTGTTCACCTGACAGGAGCCAAGTGCACACTAAGACTTCAGCCAAGTGGCCGTTATCTTATAGGTCCCTAATCAGCCAGTTGGCTTAGAAGGAGCCAAAGGGGAGAGGGGAGGTTGAGGGGAAGGGGTCTTGGGGGGCAGAAGGAAGGATGACCTCCCCCCAAAGGGGTTGCCTTAACCTGAAAGAGAAAGGATAGACGGAGGAGGGCTTTGGGGGACAAGGTGGGGGCGTTCTAACCCCCCAAAGGGAAACTAAGGTAAGTCTTAACGTAAGAAGGAAGGAAGGAGATATCTTTATTCAACAGCTGTTATCATCAAACTGCCAGCTCCGAAGCCAAGCGGGTCTTATATAGAGGGAGGTTGAGTTGCCAGATACCATTTTTTATTTTAATTGTACAGGTATACATTATTAGGGTGAGTTGCTAAACACCACCATTTATTTTAATTCGTTACCAAAGCAAACGTACTTTCTGAAACCGAAATTGACAATAAAAAATTCAATATGTTTATTAATTATTGTAAATAAATAGAATTTGCCTTCTACTGCAGAAAAAATAATATAATACGAAACATATAACCACCAAAATAATAGTTCAGACGAAATACACACACACACACAATTGAACAACTTTCTCCTTACCTTATATATAATATATATATATATATATATATAGAGAGAGAGAGAGAGAGAGAGAGAGAGAAAGAGAAGAGAGAGAGAGAGAGAGAAGAGAGGAGAAGAGAGAGAGAGAGAGAGAATCATATCAAGAGTGTCTATTTAATTTTGTCATTCCTTATATATATATATATATATATATATATATATATATACGGATTTTCACCTTAAAGTGAATTAATTATTAAAACAATATTAACATTAAAAAAATTCACTAAACAATTGGCTTAGCAAAAGAAATCGTTCCATTAACATCCTTTAAGAGAAATAAGCACATTAACTGTGTCTATTTTCTTTTGTCATTCCTCTCTCTCTCTCTCTCTCTCTCTCTCTCTCTCTCTCTCTCTCTCTCTCTCTCTATATATATATATATATATATATATATATATATATATATATATATATATAAAAGAATCATACTAACTGTCTACTTAATTTTGTCATTCCCTATATATATATATATATATATATATATATATATATATATATATATAAACGGATTTTCACCTTAAAGTGAATTAATTATTAAAACAATATTAACATTAAAAAATGCACTAAACAATTGGTTTAGCAAAAGAAATCGTTCCATTAACATATTCTCAAATCTATATACAAACACACACACACACACACACACACACACAATTATATTAAATAATTATTCTCTTACAAATAGGTTTATTTTAACATTGTGTTCAGACTACAGCGGAAGGAGGCAGGTAATGAAAAACTGCAGCAAAAGGTCCAGCCCGAAGCCTTTTAAACCGCAAACTAGCGAGAATGAATTTGGGTCGAAAACTTTCTCTCTGAAAGACACGCTTCGCACTCCAAGCGACTGTTCCTTGTAAATAAAAAATGTTTTATATTTTATCAACTTATTTATTTTTATTTACACGTAATTTTTATATCATCTTAGATATTGAAATGAATGAATAAAAAAAATGGATGGATATATTATTATTATTATTATTATTATTATACAGGGTGTCCCATAAGTGCGGCATCATAGAAGAAATTCATATTTTTCTATTTCTACGAACCATAATTCATATTTTTCATATGCTCGGGATGCCAATTTCCCGTCCACATTCTGTTCAGTGACGAGGCTGTTTTTTATGGAAATGGTGAGGTAAATCGACAGAACACCCGCTACTGGTCTCAAAACAACCCTCACTGGTATACCTCTTCAAAGGAATAAGGTGCATCTCGGGTGATGGTATGGTGTGGCATTTGGAAGGATCGCATTATAGGCCCCCTCTTTTTCGATGAACATGTCACTGGAGGCACCTACCTACGTATGCTCAAGGAAGAAGCATTTCCCAGTGTCTTGAACGAAGAAGGAAATTTCCCAACATGGTTCCAGCAAGACGGCGCTCCTGCACATTACAGCACCCAAGTAAGGGAATACCTGTACCAACAATTCCCTGGTCATTGGATAGGACGTCGAGGGCCAGTGGAATGGCCAGCTAGAAGCCCGGATCTCACGCCACTAGATTTTTATCTCTGGGGCCACTTGAAAGCGCTGGTATACGCAGAGAAAATTAGGAGTGTTGAACATTTGCGGTAGCGCATTATTGTGGCATGTAACACCATTACTCCTGACATCATTCACCGTGTGCTTGCTGACTGGGTATCACGTCTGAATTTGTGCACTGAAAACAATGGTGGACATATTGAGCACGTTCTGTAAATAAAAACTTTTGTTTTGCCTTTTTTTATTATTTTTCCTATGATGCCGGACTTATGGGACACCCTGTACATTTTTCAAAATTAACACACACACAAACACACACACACACACAAACAATATATATATATATAGGGTGGTACAAATTACAAAAACAATAATAATAATTAACTCTTTCTCGCCGAATTGTTCGTTCTAACAATGGTTAAGCTTTTCACTCCGCCTTAGACTCCCAGTTTAACTTGGAAACCGAATACATTAATCCGGGCGGGTAGAAATGTCATAGCCCCGATCTCTCAACCGCCGGCTAATCCACCAGTTGGATACCTAGGGTACCCATTTATCAGCCAACCAAGCAGAAATTCAATAACTAAATACAATTTTTCCACACGCCTACGCGAGAAGTCAAACCGAATACATTAATTTATCAAAGTTGAAACTCAATTTAGTATGGCGGCAAAATAATAAAATATTGCTGTGATCGATATTGCATAAAGGGGTAGGTTGGGGAAAAACCAAATATTGTCGCAAATATTGACGTGGTAGAGACAGCAAGTGGTAAAACGAACACTAAATCTACGGAGAGAATAGAGCAATCTTGGGAAAGCTGAGTTTAGTATGGGCGCTAAACATGGTAATGCACAAAAATCTTCAAGATTTGATGTTTGTCATAGGATATTACTGTGGTGTTAATGTCAGAGTAATAAAGAGTAGCGGCGCTAATTTTGTTTCCTGCGATACTGAGCTGAACCACTAATGAATAATTCCTATAACGAATGGCATCCTAAAAATTGAGGATCAATTTAGTATGGTTGCAAATAAAATGCATCCGAAAAAAATTGAGATTCAATTAGTAGGGGCGCAAAAATAATAATGCACATTCTGGAAATCTTTTATAGAGCTGGTTGTTGCGAGGGATATTGCACAAAGGAGTAGATTGGAGGAAACCAAGTATAGATGCAAATATTGTTGTGGCGGAGAATGCAAGGGGTAATACGAGCATTAAATATACGGAGAGAATATAAAGACCCATTAGTCGTCCAAAGCATGGACCCGTTATATAGGTGTTACGATTGGTACACAAACTTATCATAGATCCGCCCAGATACACTGACAACCAATCATTACGAACAACCTCTTAGTCTTTTGGGGCGAAGCTTGGTGATCGTGCATATAAAAGGAAATATTTCCACTGGGTGTCACAGTAGTTATTTTCACCAGTGAATAAACATTCCCTCCGCCATGAACCACGAACTTTACAGATTACCGGACTTATATCAAAATGGTGACATTGTAGCATTGTCTACAATTAATCTTTTTAACGCGATGACCGTGATGGATTATTTCCAACGCAAACCGTTGATGATATTTGCAATGACGCTCCTTACGATCCAACGCAAGTGACTACCATAGAAATGTAAGTGCCTATAATTTTATTTATTTTTATTCAATTATTCACAAAGTGTCAGGAAGAAGATTATTTGATCATAATATATATGGAGGGATATAGTATATCGTCAAATACTTCATTTAGATACTCGCCATTATGCTAAAATCGCAATTTTTTATGGCAATCTTTTGCATGTTTTTTATAAATGTTATTCGGAATTACCTCTTAAATGAGCTTCTCTGAGCAGTTCAAAGATATCTTCACATAATGGGGTCTGTCTTACAATATGTATACTCTGTATATGTTTATTAAAAAATATTCAATATGAACATTCTTCTTCTCATTTAAGGTCCGATGAGGATTTGTCAAGTGTTGTAAAATCTTTTGAAGAACCTCGTGTCATGGACCTGAATACGGAGGATATACCGAAGAGTCAGCCCAATGAATGTCACAACGAAATAATGTAAGTGTTTTTCGATCTTTTTATGGGGGAAGAAGACACAATATATTTCTTCAATTTATTAAATGAAAGAAATCATCAGTACAATAACCATCTTAAACTACAGAATATACAAACTAACGTTACAAATATATAATACATATACACGAGAAAAACATTATACTATACAACGAGTACGCACAATTGGAAAACGGCTTTTTATCTATCTGCATACCATTTCATCGTTTCGTTGAGTGTGACACGGGTCGAATAATTTTAAAAAATTATAAAATCTTTACCACGTGATATATGCATGAGAAATGAAATGCAGTACATTCCACAAGTATTATTAAAATATCATTGTAACCGGAATGGGTTCCATACAACTTCGGGAATAAGTAACTGAGCGAGAAATTTACAATAACAGGGTCACTCCAGGGTTGAATTCCGAGTGAATCAAAGTAGTACAGGCGGTGCCTATTTTAAAATAGATTGCAAACCAATGAATCCCTTCATTACCGATGATATCTGTGTTCACAATAAGACTACCGCATTCTCGCGTACTTGGCAAACTCAATGTTTCATTCTTCGCAAACACGCCGATAAATTTGGAACGTGTGACTCGTTCACTATTCATTACTCTCTGAAGTGTATTAGCATCCATTTTAAAAGTCAGTGATAACGCCCTAAATCTGTCTACTTCTATTAGGGCTTGCGACTCGAGTATACTAGTACACTAATAGGCGCTCTATAGGCTTGGTGAATTCCAACCTCACTGAGATGTTTCCGCTCTGTTGTGCTTAAATGCGTATTTACGCTAGCAGATAAGTCAGGTGTAATGTCAAACGGATAAAGGTTAAATTGATCAATGAATTCTTTCTGCGTTACCCCATTACCGAGCTCATCACAATCACCTGCAATATGGGCCAGATTACTATAGGCTCTCGCGCAAAGAGGTAACACAGCGTCTGATGAATAGTCCGTATCCAATGTTCCACCCAAAGCAATGCCATTAACGTATAGAGTTATATTTTTAAGTCCGAAATTCTCGAATTTAAAACTCTTTTTATATTTTCCATTCACCGAAGCATGGTCCTGCATTCCGATTAATATCCTTTTAGGAAGATTTCCCAGGGCGATGTTTTCTATCTGCTTCGACGCCAACCCTGCAGGCACCGTATATAGTTTGATTTGTACTCTGTTAATAGGGTATTTCACTGTAGCGTTTAGTAAATTTTTCTCAATTTCTAGTTGTTTTGGTGAACTTAATTTCACTCGTCGTACGCGGAGGTATGTCTCCATAATGTGAACCACAACGGGTTTTGCCCTCTTCTTGATCAGCATCCAGATTTAAGCAGATCTCAGGACTCGTGCGGGTGAGCTTTATTTTCATATCCACCCCGTTCACAAGCAACTTCTCCTGGAAAGTGAAATCTGTGTGCAGACGTCCAAAACACTCGTATATCTTCTTTTTAGAATTTTTAAATTTGTCCTTTATACTACTTTCGTCTTTAGTTTGATAATATCCCTCGGCACTTAAAAAGGTAGCCTTCGCTTCTTTGGAAAAGTTGAGGACATTTTCCAGATAGGCTCGTAGATGATAGTATCCCGTGCCTGACGATATGTTGGCCTGATTTAAATATACGTCACACTGGTTGAATATGGAGTGCAGAAAGTTTGTTTCAGGGTATACAGCATATTTGTCATCGCAGTCCGTTCCATCAGAATGGGCTATACGTAGCTTAGCGTACATGTGCACACAGCTTGGATCAAAAAAGTAAGGGCCTGAGCTGGGTATCACGAATTCTATAGGAGCACTCGGGGAACTAATTGTGTTTAAAGGGTTAATTGTAATAAAGTCACTGTGCTCAATAGAAACTTGAGTTGGAGGCATCTCAAAAAGGGATAGCTCCGATTTACAGCATTGTGAACTACATGGGTGGATGAAGCGTGCCATGACGAGTTAGAAATAGTGCCTCCTCTCTCGACAAGTAGTAAACAAACTATGATTCATGAGATCAATGTCCTTAGCTTATATCAGTCAAAAAAGTGGTCAACCATAGGCTTCATTCGCTTACAGCACTTCTTTTTGATATCCTTTTACGTTTAATGCCACGTGATCCCTTCTTCCGGACAGCCTCTTCTTCTTCCCACCACCACGCATTTTTCTCTTTGCATCTTTGATGATTTCGTCCCGTGTACGTTTTAAATGTTTTTTTAGAGCTTCTTTAGGTTTAGCCCCAGCCAATATGTCTTCTGCAGTGTTAAGACCTGATTGTAGCGCTTTCCTTCCGAGGTATCTGGCACCCCTCTTCAGCAAAGGAACAGCCGTACGTAGTATGGATGAAAAAATGGACCCAAGTCCACTACCGCGCTGGTATCTCACCCCTCGATAGACGGTGAAAGGCTTTCTATCCATTATAACTCAGTGCGTCGAAAGTGTAGCTTCACTGTTAAGCTCCCGTTACCGAATGGGAAGTTTTCACCCTCAATCGTTCTTATATATATTGAGATATTGGTTATTAAATTAGTTGCGACATTCACATAATGGGGTCTGTCATATGTAATACTCAAACTCCTTCCTCTATGGTTGGGGATGTGGGCAATGCGCAGCAGGCGTGCCTGGGTATCCCCAACAAACTGGTGCTCCACTATATTACTGTAAATATAGCACATGTCTGGGGACTGAGAGCTTTCAGCAAATTTCTCCATCTTCAATTGAAACATTAAGCTGGACAAGTCACGTTGTGCCTCGTGAAATGTCTCTCTTTGGAAGGCTGCGCTATATCGGCCCTCAGCCGCAATTGTGAACAGCTCTTTATCTCTAATATTTTTACTAAGCGTTGATTTTAACCTCAATGTGCATGCGGGCGTGTCTATGTTTACGATTTCAAAAAGTAAATCGTTTGTCAGGTACGAATTTTCAAGACTCTTGTTTAAACCCTCCACAATATCCATGGCTGTATCATAATGCCCGATTCCTAACGAAACATTTATGCTATAGAACCGTCCCTCACCGCACAGGGTTGCCTATTTCGCATTCATCGGTGCTTCTAAGGATCAGAAATATGATCTGTGATTTTTCAAGAGTTAAAAATTTGGTGGTTAACTGGAGTTCACATATCCCCACCTCATACGAATCACGACCCAATTCAATGGGTCCATGGAGCTCTGTTACAAAGTTGGCTAGTGTTGTTAGGGTGTACAGAGAGGGACGAGGAGGACGGGAGTGTTAAGTAGAAATGGTTAGGAGCCATGCTGCATACTATTTAAGTTTCATTATTGCATCAGCTTTTATATAGGTGTTGAAGCTTTCTGGATACCCTGGCCATTTCAGCAGGTACATTTTTCTCTTTCCTGAATCTTTGCTTCCTAAAATTTTCTCAATTTTAAACACATTTTTTCCTAAATTAAATGCCACTTTCTGCAACTCCTCGCGGTAAAAGCCTCCTGAGATTTCTTCCCCATTTAAATCTTCAACGTAACACATCACTATCTCACCTTTAGGTCTCATAGCCCTAACTTTAAAAATCTCACGTGTCCATCCTCGCTCAAAACCCTTTGCGAATTTATTTCCCGAAAGCGACAGCCTTACATAATCATTGATGTTGAAACGCGCAGAGTGTGGTGGTGTTGGTGATCCATCTCTTCTCGGGAGCGTACCTCTTTCTAAAACTTCGTTAGGTGTTGTCCCAATCGTGCGATGGTGTGAGCGGTTGTAGGATGATGCCAATGATTCCAGAATGTCTAGAAATCTGTACGTGTTTTTATGTGTAAAATAGCGGTGCATGCGTTCCTTTATGGTACGTTGAACTCTTTCAGCTAAAGAAGCCTTATGTATAGAATTGGTTGTGTAATAGCTGATATTAAACTCTGTCAACATGTTCTGAAAAGCACGGCCTATAAATTCCTTCCCCATATCCGTACAAAAATAGCCAGGAACCCTGTTTTCTTTTAACATTAGCGTTTTGGTGGCTTTAGCAACTGTTTCAGGTGATTTATTTTTCAGAGGAACTAGCCACAGATATCTAGAGAATACATCTATTATGAATAGAATGTAACGGTAACCATCGTTATACACAGAATATCTTTGCATGTCTGTTAAATCTGCTTGCCAAATAGAATCGAAGCAGCCGTTGTCTTGGCTGTTTTAAACCTTTTTCTCACGGCTTATGAAGCGTATAAGCGTCCTGCTCCCGCAAAAATCTCTCAACATCTTTTTTTCCTACTCCGTAAACACTTCTGTACAGTCTATCTACGCCGCCGTAGGAGGCTGGGTTAGAAATGTCATAATAACGTTTCTTAATACGTTAGCCATTTGCGTATTTTAGAGGCACGTGGGTAGGGTTGACCGTTGTTTATCCTCTTCTTTCTCCTCTTCAAAGGTGTTACCGCCGGGGGTGACGGCGTCTTCAATTGTACATGCGTTGCATGTTCCAAGTCTTTTAACCTGTTCAGATTTCCTATCAACGTTTTGGGACATTTATTTGTTGTAGTCTTGCTTTAATATGCTTCCATCCTGATGGTGAGGGCCTATCCCACTTTCTCACCAGATCATGGACAATGTCTACGATATTCGACCCCTGTACCTTTGATCCTTCCACATGATCTCCTGTATCGGTCCATTGTATGGCTGGGTCCTCATTCAATAGATTATAAAGACTTAAACCTTTATTCCTCAATGTATGTGGGAGGGTGCTTTTTAATACATGCTCGATATGTTGTGTGGCTGATCCCTTAATCTTTGGTTGGTCAGCTGTATCGTCGGGTACAGGTCCTTTGTCATCATGTCCATCGTTCCCCGTGCTGTGCCTAATAATCACAGGAATCTCTGTCGGGTTCTTATAATTTTCGTACTCGTGAAGAAATTTCTGCAGAGCTTCTTGGTATAAGATTCTTTTCTCATCAGATGTTTTTTCACTGTTTAATAAGGCTAGCAATTCGCTTTCCATTCTTTTAAGTCTGCTTTTACGGGGATCTAGATCCGTGTCTGGATTCCTTTGCAGTGAAGCGTACACCTCGTGAGGAATCACTACCACTTTCTTCATTATATTAATCTAGTCAGTAAAGGACCCAAAACTGAAAATAAGATGGGGAGAAATGACCCTCCTGTTTGTACAATAATTAGTTTTTTCTTCGCTACAGTTTGACTTTTACGAGCGAGTGCACGTATTATGTTCTTGTAACGGCGTAGGCGAGCCTTCTGAGATGGTTTCATTGATACATTGCAATTTATAACGTTAAGACAGATTTCACAGATGCACTTTAAAAAGTCGGAGTGGATATTTAATAAACATCTGCTGCATTGCCCGGGGCAGTCGATGATAGATTTTTATTAATTCACGGTATTTCTTTAGTCTCTTTGTCATTCTGGAATATACACCGTTTCAGGCTCGTTTGGAAATATATTTGTTCTTAGAAGCACCCTAAACGTGTTTCGCGGATGAAGGTCGCAAAGCAAATATCTGTAACGCGTGCTTGTAGCTTCTTTAAAAACTTCCAAAAACTCCTTACGCTGATTCGGGAACATTTGATTGGCTAATACTCCAATTTGTGATAAATCTCTACGTTGTGCGAATAAGTCTAGAGATTGTGTATTTAACGACACATCGCGCATGTATCTATTTTTGAAAAATAGATTCTGATTGATGAAGAACACGCTTATGTTAAGATGGTGTTGGGGAATACTGTAAATGTCTCTGCAAACGTTTTATCCATCTCCAACATGAGATCGTCAATCACAATGATTGTATGTTCATTTCCCTTTAACGAATTAACGTCATATACACCTTTGTGGAACAAAATATCATCTTGGTACTCATTGAACACTGATTGATACGTCGAATAGCAGCATATAACTTTATGCACAAATTTGAGAACATCTTCCTTTTCTTTAATGATTTTAAGCATAAACACAGTTTTACCACATCCTGTAGGTCCAGATATAATACATGTGGATGGGCTCGTGAATCTGAATTTTTCTACAGAGTCCATTTCTAACACGTCACACTCCTAAGTGGTCATTTACAAAATATTACAAATTTTGAGTGCTGCTCCTTATATTTTGTTTTCTTCTTCCACAGAACCGTGAATGACGATGAGGTACAGCACCCCATCATCGACATTACGGATGACCCCGACGACAGTGTAGTTGTGATCACAGAATCCTTCCCCGCCGACGAATCCTCACCAGCGATACCTGTAACACACGACAATTCAAAGCGGGACATGATGAAGAGCCCTCCACGTCAGGTATAAAACGTGCTAGGATTCGCCGGTTGTTAGACCACCAGTAGTAGAGCCCCAACCCTCTACGTCTTACGGCGCAATCCCCACAATAGTAACTTCCTCAAATAAAAATATATCCCCTTACTCCTGTTCAAGCCCTTGTACATCCCCGCAGCAGCTTCTCGCTCTGTTGAGGATGGCATAACATTCGAGTTGTGTGTACCGTTGCCCCCACCCCAGTCTTGACTAGAAATCGGTATATATCAGGGTCGATCCTAGATCCGTGTATAGCAATGGCGTTGAGTATGGACTACGGCGCCTAGTTGAGCGTATTGTAGAGTTTGCCCTTCAGAACCGCGACGAACGTGAAGTCAGGACGATGCTGTCTTTTGGATTCGGGTCAGATGACGGAGATGTAGAGATTTTTGGGTAGTAATACCCTTCAGACGTTTGGCAGCTGAAGATATAGAGTATATATTAGGCCGTATAATGCAGGCCTCTGAAAGTAGTATAGCCTTCAATATGGACAACTTCACGGTAAATATTGACCGTGTATACCGTGTTGCGGGTCATAGCGCCACACCTTATACTCTTAACTTCAATTCTCAGGCTATTTTTAGACGGCATATAAACGTCGATCGTGGTTGCGGCTTTATAGCAGTGGTCTTAGCACGTATGTTTACTGTACTAAATACACGGGTCAAAAACATTTGGTTGCCTACGGTAGTGGAGCGTGCCCGTAAACTAGCTGTAGACTGTGAACTTGAATTTGACTGTAATATGGGTATGAAGAGCTGAGAAGGGTTGAACAGGAAATGAATGTTCGTATAGTTGTATTTGGAATGGATGATCGTCGTAGGACTGGTATGTTTTTAAAAGCAGTGTGAGAGATCGTACAAGACCCCTACTTTTTTAGGACTGTCAGGGACAACGTATCTCCCCATCCGTAATATAAGGGACCTTTACGCGAGTTATGATAAAAGTCGAAAATATGGGCGACATCATGATTTGTGTAAGGGATGTATCGAGTTTGCAGATGATACAGTGAAACATTGTAAAGATTGCCACATGGTATGTGAGCAGTGTGAAAGCTCCAAATGTGAAAGCCGTGTAGTTGAAGCTGAGAAGAGATAGTGTGATGTGTGTAGACGCACATTTTTCAATAATAACTGTTTTGAACTCCATAAATCAATCGGCACGTGCAGGAAAATGAGAATCTGTTAATGTGGTATGTTTCACATGATGGTAATTGGGGAATTTCAGCACAAATGTAATGAGATTCACTGTTCTACATGCCATGAGAAATATAAGGCGGACGGAGTAAAACATGTGTGTTATATGAAAGACGCCAAGCCTAAAAACAACCCTTGTATAACTGTGTACTACGATATAGAAACATACACGAACGCTGAAACCAGAGGTTATTCCACATTTGCTTGTGAGTCAGACTATCTGTGATGAGTGTATGGACATCGAGTGTGATGAGTGCCACAAATGTGGTAAACGGACAAACGTTTTTAAAAAGAATGCCCACGATAGCCCTGTAAAGCTCTTTGTGTCCTATATTGTCAAGTTGGCGGACAAGTTCAAAAAGATGACTGTGTATATTCTCGCCCATAACGGGCCAAATTTGATACACAGTTCCTTTATAAGGAGTTGCTTGAGCACGAATCCTCTGAGATATTTCACTTAAACCTTCCACACTAGCGAAACTAAATTACGTAGGTCTACCTCCACCCAAACATTACTTTAACTCTGAATGTATGAGTACAGATGAACGTGAAGATTTTAACCAATACTACAACAGTTTTAATGAATCTAGTCTTTATAATATAGCTTATGAATGTGAGCGTCATTGCGTGATTGATGTGCGCGTGCTGAGAGTATGTTTCCAGGCCTTTAGAAGGATGTACATAGGCCGTTTCAAATGCGACCCGTTGCAAGTCGCAACCACCATCGCCTCATTATGTTTTACAGTGTTCAAGAATAACTTCATGCCTATAGACACCTTAGCCATTATTCACAGAAACATTCCTCGCAGTTATTGGTACAAGGCTATTTACTGGCTCATACACCTACAGCAGCAGACAGGTGTACACTTAAAGCATGCCCGCAACACGGGTGAAGTACCCATTAAGGTTAATGGTCTTGTTTTTTGGGTTGATGGACTAAGTGAAAACCGTGCCACTGGTGAGAAGACTGTGTACTCCTGTAACGGTTGCTGGTAGCACGGATGCCCCCGTCCTGAGGGTGGAATCGCAGGAGGTATCCACGGTAGATCTCCTGCCGACTGTCTTGCGTGGACCCGCACCCACGATCAATTTATAGGATCCAAGTTCAGTTACAAAGTCTTGTGGGAACATGAGTATGATGCACAGATGGAGGCAGACGGACAGCTCAATGGTGCTGGATCCTCTCAAATGCGGTGATAGCTTGTTCTGAGGGCGTACAAATCCCTTCAAGCTATACTTTCCGCCTACGGAGGGTGCGAAACTCCATTACTACGATTTCTATTCTTTATACCCCTACGTGATGAGGAACAATCCATACCCCGTAGGTGCGCCTGAGAAACTGGTGGGACCTGACCTACCCTCCATCGTCGAGTTCTCAAGAAATTTGAACGGGTACTATTTTGGCCTTTCTTTCGTAGACGTACTCCCCCATCGCAATTTATGGATGCTGATCTTACCCGTCGTTATCGATCACAAGCTCATGTTTCCCTTGTGCTTGAAGTGCGCAGAAGAGAGCAATGGTGATTGTGATCATACAACTCACCAGCGTAAGATTAGAGGTGTATATACAAGTCAAGAGCTGGCTCTAGCTGTTCGCCATGGATAGAGCATATTGAAGATACATGTGGTGTGGAGGTTTCAGAAGCTACCCAACCTTTTCACACCACATATAAACGCTTTTTTGAAAGATAAGGTCGAAGCATCAGTGCATCACGATATCCGCGAGGAGTTGATACCGAAAATGAAAAATCGGCCTATATTCAACGTTACCGTGAAGGTATACAGCTTGACCGATCCCAAATTGTAAAGAACCCTGGCAAGCGTTTAAGTGCAAAGTTGTGTCTAAACAGTCTTTGGGGAAAATTTGCACAAAATACCTGCAAAGGGACCATTCATTTGGCACAAAGTTATAGTGAAGTCTGGGATTATGCCAATGCTCCCGATAAAGAGGTCATGGAGATCATGAATGTAGGTAATACTTACATAATAAAGTACAACAATACCGAATTGGCCACAGATACCTCAAGGGTTACAAACATACCTGTGGCCAGGCTCAGAACGGCCTACGCCCGCATAAAACTTTGGGGGTTATTGCATTCTCTTGGGCGGAAGGTATTGTACGCTGATACAGATAGTGTGATATTCACAGAGAGGGAGGGTGAATACATGCCTCTTATTTGTGAATTCCTCGGTGAGTTGACTGATGAGATCAAGGAAGAGTATGGAGACACTGCATACGCCGACCCTTTTGTCTCAACAGGACCAAAAACTTATGGGGTACGGGTGTGGGTGGGTGAGGATATGAAATATATCGGGAAGGCAAAGGGTATCACGCTCAACCATGCGAATCGGCGGGTCGTTAACTTTGAATCGTTGAAGGATCTATTGTGTTTGGATGATGATGATGAGAGCGATCGGCCTCCCCAACTAACTGTAGGCACCCATAATTTTCGGGCGCAGAAGGTGGGGGGCGTGAAGGAACTTAGGGGGAAAAAGGTGTGCCGTAACACCTATAGGAACCCTTTGGATACCATAACCTTTGATGTGTCTATTGTTAACTTATCACACGTATTTGTAAATATATATGCCTTGAGTATAATCTTTGATGTGTCCATTGTCAACTTATTTATTACACGTATTTCTAAATATATATAACTTGAATATTTCGTTTATTAAATAAATCGTGTTTCAATTAGCGTTTCACTTTCTCCTTTGTGTGTGTGTGTGTGTGTGTGTGTGTGTGTGCACAGGTGAAGGTTCTAAGCTCCGCTCATTGTAAGACCAGCAACGTGAATCATGCTACTACCTGGGAATCCATGCGCGGTCAGTTGTTTGCAGTAAGCCCTGGGTATCAGACGTATTCTCCCGTGTAGACAGAAAATAGTAATGGCTACCTTTAATATTGCTTGTTCAACGTTTATGAAATGGTATCCTGAAAAGTATCAAGATGTGGTGGATACTGAAAAACTCACTATTCCCCGCTCGTTTGCCTCTTTTAAGACTACATTGAATCGTGCGAAGGAGCAAGATGTACAAATACTCTATGGCTATTCTGGTGAGAGCATTGTAGGCTTTCGTAGCACAGACTATGTATTGAAGTATGTTATAGACCTAAGCTTTATAAAGGCTCACATATACCGTGAAGTAAAAGAAACAACTCGTGCAGAAGAGAAGCAACGGATATGGAGAGTGAGTCTTATTGATGGGTGTTGTGACAAGCGATATTATATCATGTTACACCATACCGAGTACTCGTACCCTGCGACTGAGAATGTAAATCTCGTCATCATGGAGAATCTTAAATATTTTTATCACTATATTAATGTATATCATGATGTGGTTTGTAGTGAGGTTGTGGCTAATACTCTGCGTGAGTTTTTAAGACTTTAGAGACGAGTATCGCTTGTTAAACAAAAAGGAAAAATATGGGCATATGTTCCTCTCAAATAGTGCGCCGGAGTGTGAAGACGTTTAGTTTGTGGAAATGGTGAGTGGTAAAACAATAAAGCCGTTATAAAATGTTTTGTTCGTGAAAATTACCCTGAAGGAAAATGCCTGGTACCTATTCGGGGAAGTGGGAGTGATAAAACATTAAAACCGAAATTAATTCTTGTATCGGAAAATTTCTCAAAACACCTGCCCAATATAATGGGATACAACGATTCATGTTGGATCAGCGCCGTACACGTTTCATTAGATTATGGTGTGACTCGCTCCTCCCGTCGAACCGTCGCGTTGCATGTGCCTCATAGTTATATCAGAGCTTGAACCGAGTGGACGTGCGCTACTCGAATACGATGGAACTTCCTTTGAGTAGCATTCTCAACGCCGTGTAAGATGTGTTCGTGACGAAGTCGTTGCGCGTGTTCAGACGTAAATCCGGTATCGTTAACTATGTACTGGAAACGGATTGTAGACAAACAAACAAACGGAATGTTGTTTATTTAAGTGTCGAGGAGATGAATAGAATCTTCGTGATAGTTAAGAAGTTGAGTGAAGATCGTTATAAAATTCCTACAGGTGTAGGTACAAGAAGAGAGCAGTTTAGTGACACCCCCTCATATGCCGTTGTATGTAGGTTGTGTATAAATAACGGTCGGCCATGCATTGATACACGGTTGATGTGGAAGAATGCTTCTGATAATAACGCTCTTGTTCCTACGCGAAACCGTTTCATCCTCGACAGAATGTTTGAAATCGTTGGTTTCCGCAAGCTGAAGCCTATATTAGACGCGCGTGTTACGGATATGCTTTATTTTGATACAGTACTTGAATACGCATGCACCGCTCTGGTCAATGGGTTTACCGAGTGTAGGGTTGAACAAGGTGAGAATGGTCTAGAACGGGAGGATTATTTAAAAAGTTTAGACTCTTTGAAATACCATGAACTTTGGTACAAAGCAATTGATCGGTACAGGGCTGAGCTCACCTACACGGTTCAACCTGAAGAACTATTTCTTTATATAACGAGCAGCTGTCGTAACGACTTTGAAGATTATTTCAATTGCTGCTATGTTGAGTGAAGAAGAGTTCACGATTGAAAAGCTCGCGTCGGTAGAAATAAACCCTCGATTGGAAAGGCGTGTTTATAAACTTGTGTTTAATAATGTGGGTAACGATAAACTCTGTGCGTACTTTTGATTGTATTCTAGACGTATTTAAAGATAACTTACCAACCGGTTGTAAAGTGGGAACAAAAATAGTACTAAACGATATGAAGGCCCTTCACATCGAGTATAGGTTTCCCTATACTTTAAGCAGTGAAATATTATTAAGCCGCGTATACTGCGTAATGCAGAGTAATAACGATGTAAATGTAGACTCGATTACGTGTGAGTGTAGTGTATTGAAAAAAAGTGAGTGTATTTATATATTAAACATATTTGTGTATATATATATATATGTATATATATATATATATGTATATATTTCTTGTACTGTTATATTGACGGTTATACGTTTTGTAGTTCTTATTTTTATTTTGCGAGATAGAAGATAAAGTGTATGTATTTATTTATTTAACATAATTATGTGTATATATTTCTGATATATTGATTGTTATATTATTTCTTACTTTTTATTTTTGTTTTTTGATCATTACAATGTATATTTATTTTCTATATATTTTCATAATATAATTGTGTATGTATATTGATATTTCTTCTGTACTGTTATATTGACGGATATATTTTTGGATTATATCCATATTCCTCGTTCATATTTCTTAAGCTATTATTATTTTTAATTGAACATTCAAATGTATATTTATTTTCTATATTTATAATTAACAGAATGATATAGTTTTATTTAATTCTTTTGTTTGTAAACAATATACCAAATGGTTGGTTACGCCTTATAAACCTACTAACGGAATTGTAAGCCAACTTTTAAGAATTATTTAAATAAATGGTACAATTTGACAACCTAGTAATGTATACCTGAACAATTAAAATAAAAAGTGTTATCTGCAACTCTCCATAATAATGTATACCTGAACAATTAAAATAAAAAGTGGTATCTGACAACTCAACCTGAACAAGCCATTTACGCCTTCTAAGCCAACTGGTTGATTAGGAGTCTATAAGACAACGGCCACTCGGCTGAAGTCTTAGTGTGCACTTGGCTCCTGCCAGGTGATCACATCTCTTGCTTTCTCTCCTTCTCCTGTCTTTCTCTTGGGGGATAACGCCGCCTCCAAGTTTCATGGCCCCTTGTTGCACCTGCAGCATACCCCCATCCCCCCTTTGCAGCATTGAGTTGTTGCACACACCCCTCCCCCTTCACTGCATACCCCAACCCCCTTTGCAACATCGATCGTTATCTCTTGCAACATTGCAACATTCTTGCACTCGTCCATTTTGCGCCCATACTACTTGCAACGAGTCTTTTCCTTATATTGAAGTTCTAAATGTAGCTGGGCTAGGCTGCTTTAAACCCCAGATCCTGTCTCAAAGCTGGATCCTATCTGCTTTGCAGATAGCTGATGAGTGAAGCTATATTTTTGGGACCTCTTTGTGAGTGACCCGTTGCCCACGTCGGGTAACATCATGAAAAAAATATAGTGTTTGTCATTTGCCACTACTTATTCGGACTATAGTGGATTTAATTTTCCCAGAAGAGTTCCTTGTTCCATGCACGGTCTGTGTGTATAAAAAACCTCAGGAAACCATTCTGAGTTCACTCCCATCATGAAACGGACATGTTATGTCCCTTGAAAAGTGGTCGCTCAATTCTGCCAGTTGAGGTTTAAGTTTTGGTTTTTGGCTAAAAATATAATAGTTACTCCTTTTCTTGATGTATTCAGTCCGACGTGAATGCAACGAGTCTTTTGCTTATATTGAGGTTCTAAATGTAGCTGGGCTAGGCTGCATTAAACCCAGATCCTGTCTCAAAGCTGGATCATATCTGCTTTGCAGATAGCTGGTGAGTGAAGCTATATTTTTGGGACCTCTTTGTGTGACCGTTGCCCACGTCGGGGTAACATCATGAAAAAAAAAACTATAGTGTTTGTCATTTGCCGTTACTTATTCGGACTATAGTGGATTTAATTTTCCCAGAAGAGTTCCTTGTTCCATGCACGGTCTGTGTGTATCATAAAAAACCTTGGGGAACCATTCTGAGTTCACTCCCAATATATATAATATATATATATATATATATATATATATATATATATATAAGGATAAAAAGATGATCAACGCCCACGTCAACATTATGAAGATTTAATATCAGACATTTCGGAAGTCAAACTCCCATCATCAATGGCTAAAATAAAATTGTAAAGTATACATTATATATATAATATGTATATATGTATATATATATATATATATATATATATATATATATATATATATATATATATATATGTATATATATGTATGTAAAGGGTTCCAAAAAACCTTAGTCCCCCATTTGCAGCTTACATGTTTACTTATATCGAAATAGTTTTTAGTGATTTGATTATAAAAATATATAAAATTATATATTGCAGGTATTAAAATTACTCTAGCTGATAAAGTGATAATATAATGGCTTCTCAATTAATTGGTGATTCGGAGAGGCAACGTGTGATAGATCGCATACTAGCAATAACATTTCGGGAAGCTCGTGATGCTGGAGCCACCTTTATAACATGTTCATGGGTTGCCAAAAAGTTGCGAAGAAGTGAGGACTTCGTCAAAAGAAATTGGAATAAAACTTTGGATGAATGTGAAATGGATACAACCAAATCTGGGCGCCCAAATTTGCCACTCTCTCAGGAAACAAAGGACATCATTGAAAGTGGTACGCGTAAGCGGAAAAACAGCTGTGCTAAACTTTCTAGAGATAACGAAGTGTTGAGAGGAAAGATCGTTAGAGGTGAGATCATTCGACTGTACCGTCATAGGCAAGGTTTAAAGCCTTGGCATGAACTTCCAAAGCCAAGAAAAACTCAACTTAACATCGACGACAGAATGTGGTTTGCCCATTATCTTGAAGATTGGGATGTGGATGATTTCATGCATTTAGCTGTCTCCGATGAATTTTTTGTTTGCGTAACACGTCGGCCTAACTACCAAAATGATCGAGTGTGGGCCACAACACCAGATGAAATCGATGACAATGAACATTATCGCGAATTATTAAAAAGTCCAGACTGTGTTGGTGTGTTTGTTTTGTTCACTGCAAAGAAGCTCATCTAGGTGCTGAAGCCAAATGGTCAGAGTTGGGATGGACAGTATTTTCGTGATATTATTCTATCCCAGCATGTCATTCCTTTTCTAAGAAACCCAACAATGTTATGGATGTCGATCAGGTCACACTTCTGCACGATAAGGCCCCTGTTTTAAGGCATTAGCCACTCAACAGTTGTTGCGGAACCATGAGATCGATTTCTTTGGAAATGAAGAATGGCCAGGAAATTCTCCTGACCTGAACATCTGTGAACACAGTGGATCAGTTATAAAGGACAAGGTTGAATGTCTTTTGTTTCAAGAACCTGCAGCAAATCGATTTTCGAAGGATACAATGACGCAACACATTGAAACTATTTTAGCAAATTTGCGTAACGATCAAGATCTATTCACGTCACTTTTGGCAAGCTACCCAAAGCGAATTCAGGCTGTCTTGGAAGCCAATGGCTGGAACACCAAGTTTTAATTGTTTCTCATTAAATGCAGGATTAAATTCTCTTTTGTAAGGTATGTTTAGTTTTACTGTACCTCTAATGGTTTAGGCCATGGGCGGGGGGGTAAGGTTTATTGGAGCCCCGTATATGGTGTAGTGGTTAGCGTCGCTGACTACGAATCCATCAGCCCCGGGTTCGAGACCCGCTGACGGCAGTCTGCGCACAGCAAAACCTAGTTTTTTTACAAACCTAGTTTTTTTACAGAAACTACACAATCCAATAGGTTTTAATTAACGATAACAAATCAATAAAAAGTTTCCATATTTGAAGAGTATATAACCTTTGAAAATATTTAAAGTATGTCAGAAAATATAGTAGTAAAAACAAACTGCAACTTTATTACCAATATAAAGAATCTTTCTCCGATTAGTAGAGACGAAATTACTGCACTTTATTTAGAAAATAATGAGCTTCATACCATAATATTTATACTCGTACATAAAGCAAGTTATTGTACTTTAAAAAAGTTCGTGAAGTCACACCATATCAGCTCGTCTAAAGTAATATAAGTCGGTGTGAAGTGGGTGTACTACAGAATGCACGTCAATAACGGTCCCCATCCAGGGTGTTCACCCGCCCGGTATTTTATGAAACTGTCCTGCGTCCCTTACAGTACCTCCACAGGACATCATTTCTTCCGTAACTCAAAGATATTCTGTCTGAATATGAGTTATGTGTAAAATAAGATTGTTGATTTTCGTCTCCATTTCGGGTCTGAACCGTAAAATAAGATTGAATTAATTGGTGTCCGTGGTAACAAAAAAAAAGAAAAATCTCATCACTGTCCCAACAAACCAGTTTGACCATCCGTGTGAATCTCATTCCACTGTCGAAAATGTACAGTAATTTCATTCTCCTTTCAATGTTCATTGAACGTACGAAGGATATAAATCTCACATGAATATAACATGACAGTTTATGGTTTATATATATTTTATAGCATTTATACATTTCCTCGTTTTAGTTTACTTTTTATAATTTAAAAAATAAACTAAAAGGGATTAAAAATTCAAAAATTTTGAATTGAGTTTTTTCTTCAATTTTTTCAGAGATCCGTTTGCTATTCATAAGATTCATAAGTAAAAGTTAAATTGATTATTGCATTTTAACACTTATCGATGGTATTGATTTATTTTTGTTTAGTGCTTCACTTCGTGGTTAGAATAACTGTAATTTTTATTTATATATCCCGTTGCAATTATACTATTGTGCTATTTAGCTTTATTCTTATTTCTAATTTTTCTGGATTACATGAACAAAGTCAAATTTTATAATGTCAACGTTCGACCTTATACATGTCGACAATATTCCAAATCGACTTTCTGAATATGAAAAGTTTGCTTAATATTGAACTTTTATGTAACTTTTGTTCAGAAATTTTGGTGACGACATTACGCATCTTGATATTGTGCTGCTGGATATTGTTCCGCTCTACCTTTAACTATATCTGTAATAATATCGAGATGCAATTTAATTTTCATATCAAACAAGCCGCGCCTTCAGCTCCCTACCCTACGGGTAGCTTGTGATCACTTCGTGATCTTTAACGGAGCTCATCTTGATAAATCCTACCCGTCTCATATGAAAATCTAGAAATGGAAATATTTTGTTGAAAAATATCTTTTTTTCAATATTTCATGAATAAACATTTTTTAGATTAAATAAAGAAAATTCACTTTTGTTTTTTCAAAAAAAAATTTTCGTTTTATTAAAAATTAATCATTTAACATTGTTTACGTAAACTTTAATAGAAAAATATACTTAGAATATGTTTAGAAATTTGTTTAACTTCTAAAAATAGGTTGTTTAAATTAAACATAATTTCGGAATTACTCATATTACTCATGTTCAGATTTACCACATGAATTGTAAATGAATTTCCTGAAATTATAATTTTGTTATAGGTTTTTATTTAACTCCTTAATTAACTACAGTATACTAAATTATGCATATTATACATACAAACGGGCAGGGATTACGAAATTTCCATAACGTTATACTACATTATAATACGTTATAATACATTTCAAAACGTCTGGAATATAAGTTGTTGGATATACATACTTGTATAGTGAAGGAAGACCCCCTAATTTTTATCGTTGCAAAGGTACATGACTACAGATATAAAAAGCATTCGTTTTTCTCATTAACAAACTATGAAACCTGTTGGTAAGTATTAGCCAAATAATGGCCCAAATTACATAATGCAAGTATACAACGAATTGAAATTATGGTGAAATATGGAAACTATTTGTGTAATGCTACGCAGAGAGATGAAGCTATTTAAGCCCAGACTCTAATCGAAAATATCATTCTTCATGCTATCTTTACAACAGAAAGTTTGTTAAACCTTCACTCCCTTTACCAGTTTGAGTATTTTTAAACTTTTTAGCATGTTAACTGATAATCACTATTTTTCAGGATAGGTTTTGAGTAAACATTCACTGTAGATGTTCGATTCCTTTCTTGTGCATGAATAATATATATACAGGTGTGTATATATATATATATATATATATATATATATATATATATATATATAAGTCCCGTACACATTTTCAGTCACTTCGATTTCACCGAAACTTTTTATGATTTTCATATTATTTTCCTTGCAACTCATTGTAATTCTCTCTCTCTCTCTCTCTCTCTCTCTCTCTCTCTCTCTCTCTCTCTCTCTACATATATATATATATATATGGTATGTATGTACGGAAACGACAATTATCCTATATTTTGCTTATACATAATGCTACGCTATTTCGACTTATGTTGTACAGGTGCTTATCTTACGGGTCTCTTCTCTTATTACAGGTACTTGTTATTACGTTTACTGCACAACACTAAGAAATATTGTATGCAATGCAAAGACAGTTTGCAAGAGGACCCCAGAACAAGTCAATGTAAGTTTTAGTGTATATTTTTATATATAATGCAAGTTTTTATATAATAACCTTTGATTAGCTTCCCCCCCGAATTGTTCATTCGGATGAAGGCCAAGCTTTTCACTCCACCTTAGACCTACAGTTTAACGGTGAATCCGATTCACGCACCACCATCAGCCCAGTGCCTTAACCACTAGACCACCCAGGGTACCCATATATACATATATATATGGGAAATAAGAGAACGACAATGTGGGCAAACGTTTAGAGCAGCTTTAACTTTCGTCACTAGCGCTAAAAGGATAAAAATAAAAAATGTAAAATAAATACTATCTCCAACAAAGAATATTCTGTTAATTATATTACTATTCCGCATGATGTAGTTTTCCATGTTAAGCAGCACTATATTTTCCTTTACGCAACATTTATAGGAAACGTTTGGGGACCATAACCATTCAGAATATGGACGTCGTTCAAAATTTACTTGACACGTTTGTACAGCCTCATCCAATTCCGACTCCAAGTCACCGACTATCCAACATCGGGGAAATGTAAGTATGCTTTACTTTAGTAATAAATACTATATATCTATATCTATCTATCTATATATCCATATATATATATATAGCCATTTTTACCATTCCTTTATAACATGTCCCCCTGTTTAAAAGTCAGTATTTTTTCTGCTCTTTCAGCCAGTTCGCCATCAGTTTTATTTCTATTGCTCAATTTCTCTATGCTCAAACCTGGTCACTATCACAATCCTGTGGGCCACTGTGTTACTACTGCAATATTTCTCAGAGAAATTGTACTGTCGCCCCTCTTACCTTTAATTTATGAAAGGCCTTTTAAATTGAACAATCTACCTATAGATCTCTATACCGGAGAATCCACCTTCCACATTCCTATTCCTCTGACCGTTTTAAGACCGACTGCACTTGGTTCAGATGAATAGTGCTTGACACAGGGGCATTTTCGATTCTGTTTGACAGAAGATGGGGAGTGCTGGAACATCCATTTCTACTGCTACTGTCCAACTTAACTGATCTTTTTCCGTGGCTCAGCTACCCTATGACCAGTCCAGCATGATCCCAAACACACACACGTCTCACCCTACTACTCACTACATATACTGTAGTGTTACGCACTACATAATCCTTTCAAATTTAAAAAAGGCTGTAAATTCAAGAGCATCGGAGTCCTCTGAGGAGGGGGCCCTTAATGACCCACTTCAGGAACTCGGTTTCCGACACAAGGAATGCAGACGCTGGATAGCGGGGCTGGATCTTCTACCACCCATTCGAGATGTTCTTGCTCCTCAGCCTGATTCATAAACTTATGCAACATTCGTGGTCTTTCTTAAATTTTCAATCTGCTGAACAACGCCTCTCCTTCACCAAGCCTCATCCCTCACTGAAGCTCAGGTTCCTGCGATGACAGTCAGCAACATCCTTTCTGTACCCTTTTACTTTCTCTATACTCAGATTCACTCCAAAGATGGATGCTGCGTATATTTACACAATAACCTAACTTGTTCTCGTATTCCCGAACCCCTGAATTCTATGGTCTCAGGCTACGGCTTATAATCCATTCTCAAAATAAATACACCTGCACTGTTTCCCTTTCCCCTAATTCTACTCCCTATCTAAAATTCTTTAATTACTTTACTTCCAAAGTAGAATACATTCTATTCCGCTCTCCATTGCTGAAATCTTTATTTTAGGAGATTTCAATGTTCACCAACACCTTTGGCTTCATAAATGACCTAGAGCTGCTTGTTCTAATTCGTCGCACTCTTTCAGGCATCTAGCTAAGAACCTCTTCAACAGCTTTACCACCTCTTCTTTCCCACCTGTTTCACCCCCGACGGCTCAGCTACCAGATCTTCTCCTGACAAAGCTAAACTCTTCGCTCAAACATTCGCTTCCACCTCAGCCATGGACGATTCCGGTACTGTTCCTCCATCTCCTTCACCCTCTGACTTTATTATGTCTGAAATTAGAATCGTTTCCAAACATGTTCTTTCTAGCCTATCTTGGATCAGATCTAGGATGGTGTACGGTCGTGATGGTGTTCCACTTGTTGTTCTTGTGTTTCAGTGCTAACATCCTGACTAGGCAAACTCTTACGTTTTTGCCTCTCATCTGGTACGTTGCCTTTCTGATAAAAGTTTGCTTTCATTCAACCTGTCCCAAGGAAGAATAGCCTCGCTAATCCCTTCAGTCAAACTGGTTTGATTTCTTGCCTTTCTAATATTTTTTAATCTAGCGTTAATAGGAAAAATCTTAAGCACCTCTCTTCTCACAATCTTCTTTCAGATCGTCAGTACGGGGACCCAACGGTACTTCTACCGACGATCTTCTTGTATATCGCTCTGACTCATGGTCTTCCTCCTTTCAGGATTTCGGTGAAACTCTTGATATTGCGCTAGACATATTGAAAACTTTTGATAGAGTATGTTACAAATTTTAAATATCCAAAATGCCACCCTTCGGATTTTATCCTTCTACCTGTGTCTTCACTTCTAATTCTCCCTCTATAGCTGCGGTTGTAGATGGCCTCTGTTCTTCTCCTAAAGCTATCAACAGAGGCGTTCTTCAGGGACTCTGTTCTGTCAACCAATCTTTTCCTTTTATTTATTAATGATCTTTAATTCGTCCTTCCTCTCCTATTCACTCCTATGCCAATGATCCCACACTTAACTTCTCCATCCGCTTCCCAGAGCTTCCTTCTCAACAGTCGCACTATGACGACTATGGAACATCTGACATCTGATCTTTCTGTTATCTCTGATTGGGTCAGAGAACATCTTGCGACTTTCATTGGATCAAAACTCGGTTCCTCCGCCTGTCTACTCTACACAGTCTTCAACACGACTATAACATTGCCTTCAACAATACACATATCAGTCCTTCCTCTTCTCTTAACACCCCGACGCATCCTTTCTCGTGATCTTTCCTATAAAGATCACATATACTCTCTCTCCGAAACAGCTTCTAAGAGGTTAGGTGTGGTGTATTGCCTACACAGTTTCTTCGCCCTCGCTCAGTTGGTGTCTCTGTGTTGGGTCTTATCCGTCTCTGTATGGAACACACGTAAATACTTCAGCAACACAGTTCAGGGGTTAATACCTTTGTTTAATTCCATAGGGTTTTTTATATTCCTCAAACTCTTGAAGAAGTTTTGACGTTTCTTGATAAAAAACTCCTTAACTAGTCAATATGTTTTGAAGGCACAATACATTTAAAAAACACATATATATATCTATATATATAAGTTCATGTACAGAATTTGAAAAAATTGTAACTTTGTCATTAATGAGTCTACCGTCATTAATAACTCTACTAAGCATAAACATTGATTTGATAAACCTTGTGGAGCTATTTATAATACATGCTGCTAGCTTTGTAAACTTGATTATTCTAGAGAATCTAACTAATGTATGACCTGTTTTTAAGAATCTCGTATTCATCAGTTTTCTCTTCTTTTCCAGGACATCGTACAACGAACCCCTTAAAAGATCTCGAAATGCATTACCACCAACATGCCCAAGTGGCGGTAAGCGGGGTCGAAAGAATAACCAGGGACCCTTTGACTCTACTATTGACGTAACCTCTCAAGCAACCAGCCAAGACCTCTACACCTACGCAGGCGTTAAAAGAGCTAGGCCTGTTGAAGATCAATCTCCGGTCACGTGCGGTATGGAAGCTCTGAGGACCAAGATCCATCGCCGAAAACTCATTATCGGGAGAACCAGATAAACAATGTCCTGAAAACCTTCAACCTTACACGTCATCTGCAACATTCCAAGCCCCTTCAAGAGAATTAGCTATCATTCATCCAACGGTGAGTCTCTTACCTTAATGCAAAATGTGAGTAATAACCATACACTTTCTAGAAGCTGCTACAAAGTCAGGATTGATCCCCGAGTCGCATATTCGAAGGGTTTCGAACAAGGACTACCCAACGTAGTTCGATGTGTCATCGCATATGCTCTTCAGAACAATAATGATCGGGAGACCCGAGTAAGACTGGCGTTTGGGCTTGATCAAATAGCGAGGACAGCGATCAGTTCTGACTACATCCTTTCACGTTTTGCACAAGCTTCTCACAGTGGTTCAAAGTTTAGCCTGGAGAATTTCACGGTTAAAATTGACCATGTATTCCGTGTTGTGGGACATACGGCCGCGCTTTATGCACTCAACTTCATTTCTCCAGTTATTTACCGAAAGCATATAAATTCCGAGCGTGGCTGTGGATTTATAGCCGTAATCCTGGCTCATATATTGACTGTGCTAAATACACGGGCCCAAAATATTTGGTTGCCTACGGTAGTGGAGCGTGCTCGTAAAGTGGCTGTAGACTGTAAACTTGAGTTAGACTGTAATATGGTCCTGAAGAGTTGACGAAGGTAGAAGAACAGCTGAAAGTTAGGATTACCGTGTTTGGTCTGGATGAAGATGGTAGAACAACGTATGTTTTTAAAAGCAGTGTGCGAGATCGTACAAAACTTCTACTTGTTTTAGGGCTGGTGGGAACCACTTACCTTCCTATTAGACGCATCAGAGATCTTTACGTAAACTATGATAAAAGTCGAAAATATGGAAGACATCACGATTTGTGTAAGGGTTGTCTCGAGTTTACGAATGATCTGTTGAAACATTGTAAGGATTGCCACATGGTGTGTGAACAGTGTAAGAGCCCCAGGTGCGAAAGTCGGGTAGTTGAAGCTGAGAAGCGCGATTGTAATATATGTAAGCGCATGTTTTTCAATAACATCTGTTTTGATCACCATAAATCGAATGGCACTTGCAGGAAAATGAGGATTTGTGAGTGTGGAAGATCCCCCGGCGACAGCCTCGCATGGAACCGTAACCGCGACCAACTTATAAGTTCACAGTTCACTCACAAGGTTTTGTGGGAGCATGAGTATGATGCACGGTTAGAAACAGATGGACGGTATCGCGAAGCAATAAGGGCCATCAAACGTACAATGATGGTGGACCACCTCAAATGCGGTGACAGCTTGTTTGGAGGACGTACAAACCCCTTCAAACTTTACTTTCCGCCTACGGATGGAGTGAAGCTTCACTACTACGATTTCTGTTCTTTATACCCCTACGTGATGAAGAATAATCCATACCCCGTAGGTGCACCTGAAAAACTAGTGGGCCCCACCATGCCTACCATCGAGGAGTTCTCAGCTAACTTGAGTGAGTGCTACTTTTGCCTCTCTTTCGTAGATGTCCTCCCACGTCGCGATTTATGGATGCCGATCTTGCCTGTTGTTATAGACCACAAACTCATGTTTCCTCTGTGTGTGAAGTACGCGGAGGAGAATAATGGGTACTGTAATCACACGATCAACAAGAGGAAGATCAGAACCGTATATAGAAGTCCTGAACTGTCCCTAGCCCTCCGTCAAGGGTACAGAATAGTGAAGATATATGAGGTGTGGAGGTTTCAGAAGCTCTCTAACCTTTTCAGACCATATATAAATACTTTTCTGAAGGATAAAGTAGAAGCATCAGGATACCCACGAGGAGTTGAGACCGAAAGTGAGAAAACGGCGTATATTCAGCGTTACCATGATCGTGAAGGGATACAGCTTGACCGCACCCAAATTGTGAGGAACCCTAGCAAGCGCTTTAGCGCAAAGTTGTGCCTAAATTGTCTTTGGGGCAAGTTTGTCCAGAATACAGACAAAGGGAATGTACATTTAGCTCAAAGTTGTATCGAAGTCTGGGATTATGCAAACGCTAACGATAAAGAGATCATGGAAATCGTGAATGTAGGTAATACGTACGTAATTAAGTAAACCAAACCGAATTGGGTACAGATACATCACGTGTCACAAACATACCTGTAGCCAGTTTTTCACGACAGCCTACGCACGTATCAAGCTGTGGCATCTGCTGCATTCTCTCGGGAACGGGTTCTGTACGCTGATACAGATAGTGTGATATTCACGGAGGTCAGGCGAATATATGCCTCCTATTGGGGAATTCCTTGGAGAGTTGACTGATGAGATTAAGGATGAGTATGGAGACATCGCATACGGTGATGCTTTTGCCTCAACAGGCCCAAAAACTTACAGTGTACGCGTGAGGGTTGGGGATGAATACAAGTACATCGTGAAGGCTAAAGGCATCACGCTTAACCATACCAACCACCAGATCGTTAACTTTGAAACGCTCAAAGATCTAATGAGCTTAGATGGTAATGACCAACCACCGCACCTGATTGTGGGGACTCATAAGTTTAGAGCACAGAAATTAGGGGGTGTGAAGGAACTTAGGGGGACGAAGGTTTGTAGTAACACCTACAGGAAACGGTATCAGATCCCTGGCAGCTACGACACAGTACCCTTTGGGTACCGTATCAGCTAGATGCACCCCCTTCAATGCTTAGCCGTATTTAAACTATGTATGTATCTGCTACACCTTTATTATTATATGTTCTTTGTACCACTGTTTACTATGCACTTTTAACCATTTTCTGTGTATAGTATTTGTACTGATAAATTTCTTGCTTTGTATTCGATTGCTTTTCATTCTAACAACCTTCATTATATTAGTTATAGGGAAATAAAAACTGTATATGTACACACCAGTCATTAATAATGCACGGTTTTACCACAGCTTATTAATGAGGTAAACTTAGTCTCACTATTAACCCTTTCTGTGCCAGCGATTCCATATGGCATCATCAACAGAAAGTATGTGTATTTTCCTCAGATTAGATTCAATGGTGGCTTATGGCTATTGAATATAACAATTAATTGTATAGCAGCATCTGGTAGTTTTTGGACATTGCCCTGAGCATTTATAACCCAAAAAGAGATGCAGAAACTATATGAAGGGCTACTCTCGTTTATAATGCAGAAAGTGTGATGTCCCATTACGTTTAACAAACGACAAAACTGTTTTAATGTTTGAAGCAGTATGGTCTACCCTTGTGTTAGCAAAGGCCAAATATTGTTATTATTTTTTCCATTCACAGTACCAAAATTGTGTTAGTCTCTTATTACATAATAGCATCAATGGAGCCATATAACTTCTAGTGTAATTAATTATTTCTAAAGCAAAGTTTTGCGTCCACACCTATTTTTAACCTTTTTAATTGTTAAACTTTTTTTAGCTGAAAACAATAATTTGAGACAGAAAGGGTTAATATTGGAGACACCATCATAGCTCTGTGCAATACATGTCAATCAAATAAGTACCTACAGAGCAGAATAAATGCATGATGTTTTCCGCATCCAGTAGTAATGACGATAAGACGGCTAATAATTATTTTAAGTTTTTTTATAATCAAGGTTTTAATCTTCCTGCAAGCATTTGAAGAGCTTGTTAGGTATACATTCGTTTAGTATGAAAAGTTAAAACATGTCTAAATGAATAAGATGGCTACTTATCTTCTCATAGCCAGATTTCAGTTGAATCCTATACATGCACCATGGGTCGCGTGTTGAAATCTTCTAGCTCCTTTCAATGTCGTTATTTTATTTGTTATTGCACAAACGAAAACAAATAATAAGAATATGAAATATAACAATGGATACAAAAGGCTACAAACAATAACAATCAGGATGGCTCATTCGTGATTATTTGTTTAGGAAGCTCTGATAAAAGATGTAAGAAAATTAAGAAGGTAAATGAAAGTTTTAAAGTATAGCATAGGAGAGACCTTGGAAGGAAATAGAGAACTTTAAAGATAAAGCCAAAGTTTGAGTAAAGAAATCTGGTTCCGAGTGAAATTCGACAATACTCTTATGCGGTATAAATGTTTCTAACGGGGATTTAAGATAAAGTAAGCAGCTGGCCTCTTTAAAAGGACCCGATTGAATTACTTTGAAATACGTTAGTGACATTCCACCCCACAAATTAACTAACGCCTGAATGACAAATGTTTAGTTTCATCAGAATTAAAGTGCTTACCCGCTAATTTGAGAGCAATATTATGAGTGCCGCTACATTTCTGCAGGCAAAATGTTTTTTGGCATCAAGATTATCAAAATCTTTATCGTTTTATTTATATATATATATATATATATATATATATATATATATATATATATATATATATATATATATATATACACTACCTTTGAAAACATTAAATGGATCATAGGTGAATTAATGATGTAAACAATTTTTAAAACATGAACTATAGATGATGTGAAAACCCAGTGAAGACGAAGTCCTAGATTAGCTTAAGCAGTGCTTCGGTCAGGACAACTAATCTTTTAAGGGTGTTGTCGTTCATCGTTCTCTATGTTTTTCCCCCTTTATTGCGTATTTCTGTGATACACGATCTACATATTTTGTCGTGGATAAAACACGATGGTAGGACGCCTCAGTAAATGTGTAAAAATTGATGGTACGGATATTAACATTATATTATGTGTATATATATATATATATATACACACACTCGTGTGTGTGTGTGTGTGTACACAGAATATCAGCCTGATGTGTGAGAATGTTGCTCTCCCTGCAGGTAAAACTAGCGGGGCCCCACGATGGAATGCACCTGAACAAAAAGTACTCGAAATGTTTGTTTGTTGGTTTTTGTCTCATGAAAGACCATGAAGGGAGATTTTTTTTTTTTGAAGGAAGGTGAGAAAAGGCCACGAATGTTGCAGAAGTTTATGAAAAGTGAATCAGACAGAATTCCAGAGCATCTCGAATGGGCGGTAGCAAATCCAACCCGCTGCCCGGATCTGCGTTCCCGGTATCGGCAGAGTGGGAGCTAGAAGTCGGGACGTTTAAGGTCCCTTCCCCAGGGGACTCCGAAACTCTTGAAGTTGATGCCATTTTTAATTTTTTTAATTTTGAAAAGATTATGTAGCGTATAAGATAGGGAGAGAAGTGTGTTTGACAGCATGCTGGACTGCTCACAGGGTAGATGAGACACGGAAAAAGATCAGCTAAGGAGGACAGTGACAGAAGAAACGGGAGTTCCAGCACTCCTTATCTTCTATCTAACGTCCCCCATCCCCAAGTACTTCATTGGTCGTTTGTTCCCTTGTCCGTTTCTTAACGTTTGGGTCTCTAAAAAGAGCTGAATTGATTGATTGGTTGGTTGGTTAGTGGTTGGTTAACTTAACCCCGAGTAATTGGGGTACCACAGGCCCCCCTAATTACTGGGGGTTCAATTAGTCAGTAAAACTATAGAAAAGAACGCAGACATGAAAATCTTGAGCTTCGCATTGTGTCAAGATTTGTGAAGTTTCAGATTTTCATAGCTGGGTTCTTTTCTATAGTGTTATTGACCAAATAATTGACCCCATAGTAATTGGGGGACCGCAGGGCCCCGAATTACTGGGGAATACGACGAAAAATAAAAAATTATTTGAATAATTAAAATTTAATATAATCAGCCCACCCCATGCAAGTGCGGGCAAAACAGCTAGTAAATAATAAAACAGCTAATATGTAGTTTTGCGGCAACCAAAGTTTTGACAAAGTTTAGATCCACGCCCATTTCATACGTTTACCAATCAGAGTGAATCTTACACTGCATTCGCTCTTATTAAGCAGATTACATTTTCTCCATGTTTTCAAGTTTTTCCCTGATTTCAATGAAATTTGTAACAAATAATCACTATGTATAGCAGCATTGATGGTATTCATTTCGATAAAATATTTTGGTAATTAAAATAATTATCTCATTTTATTGAAAAATATGTAAAATATTGTGTTCCGAATTATTAAGCAAGTATTCTATTTACAGATCTAAATGGTAAAAATGGGTAAGAAGAAGGATTTAACATTAACTGAAAAAGAAAAATAGTCAAGTTACTCGCTGAAAATATAAAATCTATTGAAATTGTGAAGCAGTTTGGCAGAGCTTATCGAACTGTAAACAAGTTTGTAGCGGAGGGTACCAAACTAAGTCAGCGAAGTGATAAAGGAGCTATAAGAAAAGTGACAAAGCGGCAGATATCTGTAATCAAGCGCAAATTGCAAAGCATCCATTTTCCTCAAGTAAAGAGGTCTTTGAGCAGGCTGCTTACATAATGTACCAAGAACATCTCGATGTGGAATCCTCCAAACAATTGGCAAGACGTGTAAACCTACGATTCAGTCACCATTAACACCCACGTACAAGAAGCAGCGTGTTGAATGGGCGCGTCAGTACGTGAAAACAGATTTTAATACTGTATTGTTCACCGATGAATGAAAAGCAACCCTTGAGGGACTTGATGTTTGGTCAAGAAGATGAATTGCTGAGAGCCAATTTCTACCATCGAGATTAAGACGCCAACAAGGGGGAGGTAGTGTCATGTTTTGGGCAGGATTGATAGGCAATGAAGTAGCTGTCCCATACAGAGTGTCTGATTGTGTAAAAATGAATGTCCAGTCTTACACAAACTTTCTAAAAGAAAACCTCATTCCATGGTAGAGATTGTCCCTTAGCAATCCATCTTCTTAACCAACCATCAGATCCATAAAGGGTTGCGCTTCATTCATCGGTTAAAAATACAGTATTAAAATCTGTTTTCACGTACTGACGCGCCCATTCAACACGCTGCTTCTTGTACGTGGGTGTTAATGGTGACTGAATCGTAGGTTTACACGTCTTGCCAATTGTTTGGAGGATTCCACATCGAGATGTTCTTGGTACATTATGTATGGCAGCCTGCTCAAAAACCTCTTTACTTGAGGACAATGGATGCTTTGCAATTTGCGCTTGATTACAGATATCTGCCGCCTTGTCACTTTTCTTATAGCTCCTTTATCACTTCGCTGCCTCAGTTTGGTACCCTCCGCTACAAACTTGTTTACAGTTCGATAAGCTCTGCCAAACTGCTTCGCAATTTCAATAGATTTTATATTTTCAGCGAGTAACTTGACTATTTTTCTTTTCTCAGTTAATGTTATATCCTTCTTCTTACCCATTTATACCATTTAGATCTGTAAATAGAATACTTGCTTAATAATTCGGAACACAATATTTTACATATTTTTCAATAAAATGAGATAATTATTTTAATTATCAAAGTATTTTATCGAAATGAATACCATCAATGCTGCTATATATAGTGATTATTTGCTACAAATTTCATTGAAATCGGGGGAAAACTTTTGAAAACATTGGAGAAAATGTAATCTGCTTAATAAGTGCGAACGCAGTGTATATTCAATCTAGGCGTAGGCTACGTTAGGAGATAGTAGAAGATTTGTTAGCAATTTTCCACGTAAATAACTTTTGGCCAATCAGGGATCACGGGCGTTGCAAAGAAAATAGTGGCCGCAAAACTGCATATTTACCAATAATACATTAAAGTACAAGTTACTAAAGTATAAGTTATGTAAATTTATTAACTTGTCGTGAGAATGACTGTTATCGAGAATGTAAAATAAATAAGTCTACCTTAAAAAGTTAACATCCGAAAATGAATATTTTCATCTGCATCTGGATTAAAGGTAGAAATTCTAATAAGAATTGTAACCTAAAATTATAAGTATTTAAATTAATTACTTATTAATTTATGCAAAACGTAATATTTTGTATTTAGAAAAGTGAAAAAAGTAAAACAAAAGAATTGTAAAAATTTGAATATTTTTCAAGTTTAATAGCTCCTAACCATTTTCTTGTCATAACAAATACTTACCCAATTTATCGATACTGAAGTGCATATACAGTATATATATATATATATATATATATATATATATATATTAGGGTGGAGCGAAAAATACTGTTTTTCTAGTATGAAGTTCTAATAGTGATTAAATGTTGCATTCAGTGGACGAAATATGCCTGCCAAAATATGAGTTCATTTGTTTAAAATTTTCAGCTGCCACCAGGGGGCTAAAGTTAACACAATTTTGTGTAAAAAGGAAAAAAATGCTTCTATTTTAGGTTTGTCAAACTATTATAAAATTTTATCTTAGAATTATCTAATAGTTTGATTAAGATTCTTAAATGATAGGAATTCGTTTTGTAAAAATACCTTTTCATATGCTTAATATCTTCAGCTGCCACAAGAGAGCTGAATTTAACACAATTTAGAGTAACTGAGTCATGTTGAGACTACACTGAATGTGGGGGAGGGTTTGGGGAGGGTTGTGGGGAGGGTTTTGGTGTGAAGGAATTTCTTTCTGAGTCATTAGAACAGTGTGTTAACACTTGTCTTCTTAGGTAGTAGGCCTAGTCGCTCAGTTGATCGGAGAGTTTTTTAGTATGATCGGAATATTATAAAACTTTATTTTAAAGTGATTTATATAGAGATAATATTGATTTTATTATAAAATGCTTGTTATAATGTATTATATAATTTTAGTTTATTTATATAATATATTATATATTTATATAATATATTATATATACTTATAAAATATATTATATATATTAATTATATAATGTTTTGATGTTACAGGATATTTTGTGATTGTGAATTTTTCTTAAAAATATTATGGCATCAAATACTAAATATACTGTAAACATTTCACTAGAGAACATATGAAGTGTGCCATATTTGAAGTACCTTGTGAGATGAGTGATATGCAACTACCAACTTATAACTGCATTATGAAAGATTACCTGTTCACAAAACATTTAGTGAAGGAGCAGATGAATAACAAGGAGCCTTCATTTTCTGAAATAGCAGAGGCAGTTTCCAAAAAGGTAGAAAATATTTGGAAGAAGGCCTCTTTGCCAATAGTTTCACATACACGCGTTTTACAGATGATGCGAGTGTACCATGATAAATACAGGTCCTTATTAAAGCCATACAAGTCACGCAAGGATCAGCCTAAGTACAAAAATCAGCTTGAAGAATTTGAAAACTCTTCAAAATGCACTTTGTTTGACATCTGCACCTGCAAATGTAAGGAGTTTAGGAGATGCTCATGTGAAAAGAGTAAGAAAGTCCCTCCAAAAGAGCAGGATTTTTTAAATGACCAACGAACACGCAGAATAATGGTGATAGGAAGCATTGACATAGCACACACAAGACGATTACAAGCAAGAGAACATCGAAAGGAAAGGAAAAAGCACGTCTGGAATCCTCACAAACAACTAGTGCTGCTATAACCAATACGTCCAACTTACAAATCGAAACAGAGACAAGTGAACTTCAACAACTAGAAGAGATATCTGAAGATAATGAGGAAGATACAACCTCGACTCAATATGTAATATCAGAACAACAGATGCGTGAGCCACTGCCTTCATTAGCAATTACTTGTGATAGATTTAAAATGTCGGACAGAGCTGGGGCTGCTATTGCTTCTGCAGTATTGGCAGATCTTAAAATTGTTACTCCCGAAGACAAAGGGAATATTATAGACAGAAGTAAGCTAAGACGTGAAAGACAAAAACAGAGAAAGGAACTACAACAGATAGGAGAGCCAAAAACCATGCGGGGATTATACTTTGATGGCAGAAAGGATAAAACAATGATTCAAGTCCAGGAGAGTGATGGCTCTAACCACCAAAGAACCAAACGCGAAGAGCATATCAGCATAATATCTGAACCACACTCTCTGTACTTTGCACATGTGACACCTTCCAGTGGCAAAGCTAAATACATTTGCACAGCGCTAGTGAATTGCTTGAAAGAAAGGAATGTTGATATAGGGAACATCGTTGCAGTTGGCTGTGATTCGACAGTGGTTAACACTGGTAGTATTGGAGGCACAATAAGATTACTGGAAGAAGCCTTTAATAAGCCATTGCAGTGGCTGATATGCCTTTTACACCTTAATGAACTTCCATTGCGCCATCTGTTTCATCACTTGGATGGTACCACTACTGGACCAAGAGCATTTTCAGGAGAAATTGGCCGAGCACTTTCAGACTGTGAAAAGCTTCCCATAGTTAACTTCAAACCCATTGAAATTCAAGAGGACATTTGTGAAGTTGATGTAGATGACATAAGTACTGACCAGAAATACCTTCTTGAAATTCACAAGGCTATATCAAGTGGAACATTCTCAAAGAGTCTTAGTCATAAGAGTCCAGGCAATATATCACATTCAAGGTGGCTCACCACAGCAAACAGGACTCTGCGGTTATATGCAAGCACAGAGAATCCTTCAGGCAATTTACAAGAATTAGCTACTTTCATTGTTAGGGTATACGCACCAATGTGGTTTCAGATAAAGCGTAAACCATTATGCCAATATGGTGCTAAACATATGTGGCATATGATTGCAAGAAGCCGGTATCTCCGTGAAGAGCTTAGGAGAGTACATGACTCAGTCATTCAGCGAAATGCATATTAAGCAAATCAAGAAAACATTCTCATTGCAATGATAGCTGATGAAAGGGAGCATGTGCGTCAGTTGGGATTTAGGCGTATCATAAAAGCAAGGGCATGCATTCAAGAAACAGATGTTATCAGGTATTTTAAGGGGCCAGAAATAAATTTTTATGCCAAAGACTATAGAGATCTCATTATGTGGCAAGATTTTCAGATAGCAGAACCACCGATAACCAAAGGAGTTTCTCTTGATGATATTGAATCATGCATCAAACATGGTACTACTCTTCATTCAGAATTATTTCAGTTTCCATGTCATACACAAACCGTAGAGAGATGCGTCAAGCTCGTTACAGACGCTGCTGGATCAGTCTGCGGACCTACAAACAGAGACGGTTGGACTCGTGCTACATTAGAATCAAGGAAAAAACAGCCAAAATTTGACACAAAAGCAAATTACTAAATAGTCTTCAGCAAGAACCCTTTTTAAGAGGGAGGTTGGTTGGGGAAAGGGTGGTAACTCCGCTAAGGCACGAAATAACGTTTCTTAACTGTCTCAAGCCAGTATAAAGGAGGAGAGACATCCTAATTTATTACTGTTCCCTTTTTCAAGTAAATACAGAATCATATTTAATTGTCATTTTAAGTTAAATTCAGCCCTCTTGTGGCAGCTGAAGATATTAAGCATATGAAAAGGCATTTTTAAAAAACGAATTCTTATCACTTAAGAATCTTAATCA